>BGZK01001727.1:0-113130 GCA_005406025.1 Eumeta japonica
GCACGTTGCCAGCGCCGCCACGCAGCGGCGTCTCGCGTCCACTTTTCTCTGTTGATGTATGCACAGATTTATTGCGTTCGATCTTAGACGGACCGTCTCAGACTGAATGAGCTTTTGAGAACGTCTACTTACACACAATCTACGTTTCTCGTTACACGGATTATTAAAAACCCTGTTATACGCGAACGATGGTTGAACTCATACCGAGAACTCAAAGATATCGTGTCGACTGCACGGCCGGCAACGTTTACATGTCACTACTATTATTGAGTGACTCAAAAATTTTATACAAGTTTATTTTAAGATATTAAACAGTACATAAGCCTGTGTATTGTAAAACTGCATAAAATAATCATGTTTTTTTTAATTACAATGTCTAAACATTGTAGTATTTAATATGTACTATGTATTTTCATTGTGACAACCGTCGATGTTAAAAGTAGACTAGATACAAAACTGTATAAACGTATTAATGGCACCCCCTATCGACAATTATCGATAACTATGATAATAAACCTGTGAAAACATACATGGAACGGTTAATTCCTCAGTGCCAAAGTTAAAGATCGGCTAAGGCTACAGTGTAAACCAAATAGATAATCATAACATTCACGCACTCATTACCAGTTAAGCAGTCTATGAAATACTAAATCAATTATAATAAACACTGTTTACTATTCTTTCATACAAATAACACCAAGTGAAACAGCACGTTGATTCAGCTTACGTTTACGCTAAGCTCGATATTCAATTCAAGCGTAAACACTTTTGACCCTCAACGCTGTCAAACACTTTCGGTTGATATTTGCTTCGGTGCAAAGCTTCTAAAATTTTAATTATTTATGAAGTTTTCTCATAAACTCATTGTTTAGCTTCAATAGCAGCAATTCATTGCTTAGCTTGATTCCTTACTATATATGCATATACGTAAAAGTGAATTTGTTTATTCCGTTTTGAAATGTCTATGACGTTTTACATACGAATAGTCAGTATTGAATTACGAATTATCTCGTTACCGCAGACATAATTTCTAAAATATTTCCTTTTTTGAAAGGAAAAAAATATTTACTTTACATCATAAACGATTGTTTTCAATTTCACATACACACACCCCCTATACAAATGAACTTATGGTACTTTTGACGGCCGAACATCAAAAGAATTTTCATTATGAGACAAAAAGCGATTGGGACCGAAATCGAATGTGGTTAACGTTGTTCATCATGTACTTTATTTCCCTACTCTATTTATTTATTTTTCAGTTACTATTCATTTCCCATTCGTCGCCCATATTCATCTACCAACAGTTTATGTACGTCAGGAATTCAACTTTTAACATTTTTTTCCGCCCAACTGTATTTCAAATTATAAATGAAGCATTCTCGAATCCTTCGCATTATAAGTCGTGCAAAACAACAATAAGTATAATAAGTAAATAAAGTAGCAGATACGCCACGTACAAAATAACAGCGAAATCGTAAGCAAGATCAAAATTAGATTTAGAATTAGGAGCGGAATATAAAATGGGGTCGAGATGGATTTATTTTTATGCGGACGATGTCGTCAACAAAACGTACTTACCCTAAATGGTATTCTTTAATATGTATATTCAAATAGATAGGTGGGAGGATTTGACATTGATGTATAACAATTCATAATTTTCAATATTGACATTTTTAACTCTTTATTGGTTATTCGATTGTGTGAGGTGTTAATTCGCGGAAATCCATAATTAGACGTTTGCTTGCAACATGCAATAACATGCAGCATGCGACCCACCTCTGACCCTCTAATCTGTTCTTCCACTACGAATCCAGGGATCCAACGACTTGAACATTGATTTGAAAGGATTTATAGTTATCTAACACCTAAGCAAGGGTTAATTGTTTATTTATCTTAGTCCACTAATCGTTAAATTGTTAATTCGTACGTTTTATTCCAACTAGGCATATCCTCAAGATAATGCAGACCGTCACATCCACCAGGGCGTAAGGAGTGTTAAAACAACCGACAAATGCGGACCCATCGTCCTCCTATGACAAGCAATCATGCATTACGACAAAGGGTGACGAAAGCACCTCCATATACTAGCAGTCACAGACCATCAGCAATAGACATGCCTATCGATTGTCACAGACTTACCATCACCAACTATTACTCAAATAGTTACAGGCAAGCGTCCATTTTGTACGAATAGAGATTCGTAGTGGATGAAAAGGTTCGAGGGTCAACGATGGGTTGCATGCTGCACGTTAATCCGTGTTGCAGGCAAGCGTCTTTATTGGTTTGCTATAAAACAGTGCGATTTCTACATACTAGTGAATCAGACAAATAAATCAAGTTTCGGCAATACTTTTTCATTTCCATAACAACAACCAAAACAGTTATACAAAAAGTTTACGCTTTTAATGATGTTGCAGATAAAGCGACGGCGGCCGTGAAACACCTCGCTAGCACGAATCGCCTCAAACCGTTCACAAGGCAACTTTGCGTGTCGTGTTTTGCCTAATTTTACTCGTGTGCTACTTCTTTTCCGTCATATTTAATTACATCGTAAAAAGTAAACAAAGCAGACGTAGGATTATAAATTACTTATACTAAGCCATTCCCCATGAAATAATATTATCATACCGGCGAGTTTGACGAACCATACAAAAAGTCCTACTCGCATTTAAGAAATAAAAAATGGCTGGATTGTGTAAAAGCGTATTTTCAGGCCTAGCGAATTGGCAGTTTACATCTCGTTAATTAAATGTTAATGTGACGAAACGACGTATCAGCTATTGTCTGCAAAAATTAATGGAAATGTTTAACTTCTTTTGTTATGGAAAGATATTACGCTTTTCTTAAATGTTTTGTTCTATTAAATCTGTTCGTGGTAGTTATTAGATTTTTTTTTGCCTCAGTACAAAAAAGTATTATGTATTTCGTAAAATACAGTAGTTTTTAGAGCATTAATTGAATTATATTTAACAACATTTAAAAAAAAAACAATGTCAATAGATGTAAATATTCGTTTTGTAACATTACATTCTAATGTGGTGAGTGCCTTACTTTTGCCTTACTCTGCCGCTTCCTTACTTTTTAATATTATCATTATTATATAAACTCATGTCTATTTTCCAGAAGGGTAGGCAGAAACTATAGATTTCCATAAGGTTACCATCTTTACATATCTCTCTTGTTTCATTGACTTTTACCTATCTTTTCGTGCAAGCTCGTCGGTTACAGGTGCTTAAAATTTGGCTCTTTTTAGTATACCGCCGATTTGGTCTGCATAGGATTTTCTGGGGCGACTGTTGCCGACCTTTCCAACACAAACATTAGCTCTATTAATTTGTTTTGCTAGTCTACTTTCATTTATCCTTTCCAAATGGTCAAACCACCGCAACATACCTTTTTCTACTATAGCCTAGTAGCTATAGTAGAAAAGATGTAGCCATCTTCCTTCAAACCACACCGCTCTCTGACATTTATTTTTCAGAGACACTCCACAAATTTTACGCAGAGATCGCACCTCTACGTCATTGATGCTACTTTCATTTTTCTTCTGCCTTACCTAATTTTCACTACTGTACATAAGAATAGAGATCTAGATCCCATTATGGATAACTAAACGCGCTTGTCGTAAGACACTTACTATTCATAATAGCAAGCGAAACCCCGGTCACTCTATTTCCCGCATTCACTCTCCTTTCAATATGTCTATCATCATGTTTACCATCATTTATAAACAGACTACCCAACTACACAAACTCTTTCACTTTTTCGACTCACTCGTCTTCTGTATACATTCAGTGGTGCATTCGCTTCTTTCAAACACCATGACTTCGTCTTGCTAACATTTACCTTCGCACCACATTTCTTAATAGAAGCGTTGACTTTAGTCGGCGTTTATTTAAACTCGCCGACGGCGTAAGGATTACTTGGTCGTCGACGTAAAGGAGGCATTTGACTAACAACTCATCCATTCTTAGTCCACACTTTATTTTTTCAAATTAAACAGGTAGCTATCCACGAATGAGTTGAACAGCCACGGTGAAGCTATACATCCCTGTCCGACACCCCTGTCGATGACTTTTTAATAGGGCAAAACAAATACGTCATTCATTATTTAAAATATCAAACGGAAGTTAACAACTGAACTAATTTGATATTAACAGAGATTATGATCATAATTTGGCTATAACGAAATTTCGACATATGAAAAACCTGCAGAAAGTTGAAGCTACATTCGCATGATAGTATAACAAGCTACAATATTATAGTTTCTCGTTTTTCATAACAAAATGGTTGACTTCTTTGAATAGAATAGTTGACAATTTTTTTAATACATGTGTGCATAAAATTCTTTTTTTATATAAAAAAGAACGTACTAATATCATCTATATATTTATATAAAAGAGTAAAATGACTGACTGATATATCAAAGCACAGCCCTAACTACTGGATCTAGAGACTTGAAATTTTGTACAGAGGTTTTTGTCATAATGAAGGCGAGCACTCAGAAAGGGTGTTCTGAAACTCAACCCTTTAGAGAGTAAAAAAGATTAAATTTCCTCGTTTTCGGTTAAAACTGTTGAAACTACGGATGTCAAACTTAACATTTTAGTTCTTTGGAAAGATAAAAATAGTTACGTATATTGTTTTTTTTTTTAATTGACTCTGAGCTAGATTGAAATTTTGTACGAAAAATCGATATGAAAATTTATATCTTAGCTAATCGAAAACCTACTAGCCGAAAAAGTGACATGCATCGTTTTATTTTAATAACAGTGAAGGGGATGAAATAAAAGTTAAAATTTTATATGAAAAAATGAAACCTTTGAAGCTATTGACCCCAAAATTTATATGTGAGTTACTAATTGGAAATGAAAAATAATGATATATATCTTTCTAGGAAAAGTAGCTCTCAGGGAATGAAATGTTGTATGGAAAATCGAAACCAGTACATGTATTCTGCCTGTTATTTTTTTGTCTACTTAAACCAATACTTCGGTTACTGTGAAACTAGCTAAAAGTTGTACGCGCGAACGAGAAGCTTTCGAAAAAAAAACCTTGCTTATCTTCATAATTCTCGTACTAAAAATTCTTTTACTCATAGAAAACTATACTTTATCCCTATGTAACCTCGTATACCCGAAAACTAGATTCCCGAATAATATAGCCCAAATTTTATTTTGATGTTACTACCGTTTGCTACGTCTTCGTCCAAATCGGAACCGCGGCCGGCGGCAGAATCGAAATTGCAAGCAGAACGAAAAACAAATCTGAAAGTCGAGACCGTGATCGAAATCGAAGAATGAGACCAAGGTCAAAATCGAGTTAAGGATAGAAATTACAATCAAGAACGTGACCGGAATCGGAACGAGAAACGCTACGTAGATTAAAATTTGTAGCTGGAACAGGATCTAGAACGGAATCAGAATCTCCTTGGACCAATACCGGAGTCGAAATCAAATGCGGGACTGCGATCGGAATCAAAAGTGAAAGAAATTGATATCGAGAGCAGGATCGGAGTCAAATTCTACAGCGATCTGCACATTGATTGATTGATTTCATGATGGAACGATACATAAGGTGAAGGAATTATTTTTACTTCTACGTGAACGGAGCCGCAGGCAAAAGATAGTCGTTTATATGATTGACGATATCATCTAAAAAATTATGATGATCGAAATTGCTGGCTAGGTGGAGAAGACACTGGCACAATACAACGCACAAAACTCTGCCGCTGTGAAGTTGGTCACGAAAACGTCGCGATGGCATAAAAAAGAAACGCGGGGAGAAGAAGGAAGGGTCGGGGAGCGTTGAACCTGCGCATTATCTCAATCGCAGTTCAGAACAGCAGAATTTCTTGCGTTATCCTGTAACCTATATATAACGTCAAGGTCTCGGTAAAAATACATTTTAAATTCCATTTTTTAACAGAGGAATGGTCACAAAATCTTCAAGCTCTACAATTCATTATTTTTAACCGATTTCAATTCTCATATCAGTTTTAGTCGTCGTGAATATTCGGATTATATTTTACTTAAAGGAATACAATATTTTTATTATCGGACCCCTGCCCTATTAATTGGATAACTTTTGCAGATCTAGTAAACATTTGATACGCATCCTCCGTGGGCGTGTGGCGCTAGCGCCTCACAGCTCGTCACTGCGTCCCGATGACCTCGAAACAACAATAAAAAATATTTCCGAGTGGAGCCGGTCTCGTTTGCCGGCATGTGATTGCGAATATTTGGGGTTGGGGTCACGCGAGCGCAGCCGTACTATGGCCGAGTTGACGTCGACGATCCCGGAAAAAAAATACCGTGCCAACATTATTATGTTGATACGGTATTTTGAAATTAGGTATATGAGAAATATTATTTCAGTAAATAAATATATATATAATGAGCGTAATAATAAATTGTTCCGGCTGCGAACCCATGTAAGTTTTTAACCTTGTCGGTAATTGGATTTTCACGTAACTCGTGTCAGCTATAGGCGCGCGTGAACATACGAGCGGTCAAGTGCGTGTCGACTACTTTGCACGGATTAAGTTACGTAGTTAGGGAGATTTCTAATTCACGTGGCGAATCATTTGGCTACTAAAGTGGCCTAGTGGATGATATCCACCTCAGACTCTACGGAGACGTTCCCAGTTCGACGCCCGGTCGGACGACGTGTTTGTAAATGTGGATCATGGTTTTTGTACATTTTTTGCATTCACTAGTTCCTTCACTAGAGGAAAATGTTCCTGGTTTGGCACTGGATTGTCTTGAAAGAAAAAGCAGAAAATAAATTTACTGGCAATTTAGTTTAATATTTTAATCAAATCTATTTCATTTGTGAAAGATGGTGATTGTTTAAAATCTTTATATAATGGACTAATTTGAATTTCTGATTCGACGAGAAAGCGCTACGAAGCATTGACTTCATATCCTGTATGTAAAATGCCGACTTGTTCATTTTACAAGAAATACATTATTAGCAGAGTATTCTCACTTTTTTTTTCACTGTTTGTAACCTATTATTATTTTTTGGACTGAACCTTCTGCAGTGCAATTTGATTGTCGATACATGGACGAGAATTGAGGGTGAAATTTCAAAAACGCCTCACGTGTATTTCGTTACATGAGAAAGAAGAAGGATATAAGTTAGAAAGAAAACAATACATTCCGACTCCACGGAAGTAGGTCAAAAGAGAGCGAAGCATAGACAACGATATAAAACGATAGATTAAGATAGAGTCGCACATACGCACGTTTTAGACGTACATGTCAGACGTTATATATGAGCAGCTGAGTTACCACGCGTCGTATACCTTACCTGATTAATATTTGTCACTATGTTTTGTGATTGTTTACATTCGTGTCTTGTGATTTTTGATTATATCCGTGAAGAGTTATTATGTAAAAATAATAATGAAACTGTTATTCATAGTGACATTTCTAAGTTTAAGAAGTTTCACATGTATCACATGTACGGCGCTGCAGCATATATAAATACCAGAAAAAATGGCAATCTGCCGTTACTAAAATCCATGGCGAAGAAGAACCAAAATTGGCATCAAGACCGCTGTTGGAAAAGCGAGACCGGGATCGGATCTGACAATAAAACCAGAATTGACATCAATAATATGATTGTAATCTGGAGCAGAATTGACAGCGAAAACGGCTGATATTAAAAATGAAGGGAATCATTCTTTAAACACACGAATCAAACCACAGGCATAACTGAATTATAAAAAAAAATATTAAAATGAGATTAGTTTACGCTCAGCGAAGCGGACGGGTAACGGCTACATACATATAATGAAAATGCTTTTCTTTGTCACGGAATCACGGAAAAAATAATGTACATATCTGTATGAGACTTTGATCGTTCGATGCGGAATCATTTATAAATGATTTTAAGATTCTTGTAATATTATGTATGTTTGGAAGTCTATTACAGTACAAATAGTAATTTGTTATAACTACCATTAATGCCCGAGGGAGAACCAAGATCGGTATGGAGAAGTGTATTGGAATCGAAAACGGGACGGACACCAGACCGGGCAGTGAACCAAGACTTGACATCGAGAACAGAACCACGATCACTACCAAAATTGACAAAATCGGCCAATATAGAAGATAAAGAAATTCATTCTAATGTCCACAGGAGCGATACCGGGAGCACATTCGAATAATAAAAAATATGCTAAATTTAAATTTACGCACAGTGAAACAATGTGAAATATAAAACTTTGCTTTAACTAAGTTCTCTTTTATACTAAACTATTTTAATATCAACAAAAACTTTGTGAAAAAAGTTAAGTCTATTAATGTGCCAAGTTGAACACGGAAATTATGAAAATACATAACAATTTATTTAAGTGCTTTCATTGCATAAATCATAAAGTTGTCAAAACCTCATTCTCTTTATTTTCCCTTTCACTATATTTTCAATACGTCCTTCATTATTAACGCTCTTCATAAATGAACTCTGACTTTTTCGTTGCTCTCATTTCCTACCGACATATTTCCTTCAGTCATGAATTCCCTTTTTTTAAAATACCATGATTTTAGTCATGCTTACATCCATTTTCATATCCTTTTATTTGACAGGATAATTGATTTAAGTTATTTCCCACAACACCCGCGCTGACGATACAAGGATTATTTGGTCGTCGGCGCCAGGTGGTAATTGACCTTTGTCCATTCTTGGCACACATTCATACCCTTCAAATCATTTCTGTATGATGTTTCTACGGATCTTAAAGTACTACTTACTGATTTATTTTGCTCAATTTAGTCTGACACAAGCAATGGAGTCTCTATAATAGTCTAAGATCCGGCATTAGAAAGATGTACGCTCATCTGTTAATTGAATCAAATAACGTTTTATGAGTTTTATGAGAACAATGTCTGCCACGGTAGTCCTACTGCTACTAAAATTAATTAACTAGTTAATAATTGTTTTTTTTCTTCTCATGTTAATTGCACGTCGCAAGTACAAAACTTTGGAATATGATGTTTTTCACCTTATTACAATCTTTATGACTTCTACAGCTACCTGTAGCCAGGTGGAAACAGGTAGATAAACCGAACTTATTTTCCTCATATCTTATCAAAAAAATATTATCACGTATGTAAAGTTTACAAAATTCTAAATATATTTATAACTGGCAGATACCGTGAAATTATTTGCAGCCTACATAAAAAAAAATGTTAATAGCAACAGGATTAGGGTGGCAGACATTATTCTCATAAATTTATTATATTGCTATCTGCTTGTAAAACATTATTTGATTCAATTAACAGATGAGCGTACATTTTTCTAATGCCGGATCTTAGACTATAAGGAGATTGTGGAGCGCTTATCAGTCCACGCTCTTGCCAGCTCAAAATGAACTGTCAAGTTTGAATTTAAAATATTCAAATTATTGAATCTTTGACCTACAATATATGTGGATAATAAGACGCTGCGAGGCGCATACACATACGTATATTGTTAGGATTTTATTATAGATATCTGAATTTTTTTTAGTTTATTTTAGTCACATTGATAACACCATTTTTCCAGCCAGATCCTGTGCGTGGACCAGAACATGTATCAAAATTATAGTTCGAGCTACTGCAACAGAAACACTCCACCCGGTAAGTATTTACGTTCACTTAAATCATATGGTAATATTTGAACATATTCACGAAGTGTTCTCTGGTAAAATTCCTACATACTTCTTTCTAGTACAAGCAAAGGAGTACTATGGTCTCTGCTGTTCCTTCTCAAACATAAATCTGAGCTAGTGTATGTGATTTTCGTCCGCCTAAATATATCCTTATATCGGGAAAGTTTAACTGAAAAAATCTTCAAGTATCCATTTTTGTATTAATGTAAATATGTTTCAAATACTCCTTGGTCCTTTCGCATTGACCGCTCGCATATAAAATTTGAAATGATACCTGCTTAATTGTAAAAGCTTTCCTGACTAACTTTACAAGTGTGTTAGGGCGTGCGTGCGTGCATGCGTGCATGCGCATGCGTGTGCGTGTGTGTGTAATACAGTTTCTTTATTATATATATGTTAGGTATACGTATGCTTGATTTTGAGATGATTACAGCTTTTTAATTTTCCCTACATTACTTCATATTGTCATTTAAGCAGTATTTATTTTTTTAATGTCTATTTAAACTTTTGCTAATTATGACGTCATACAGTAGATTGAAGAATTCGATGCTTATACTATAATGCTAGAAAAAAATATATTTTAGACTTTTTAGTGTTGACGTAATAAAATATAACACCGGAATAAAGCCTAATTAAAAGTATTTTTTTTCAATTTTCGACTCGATCCCATTTTATACTAACATGACATTAGAATTTTTAACTTATTTTACCACGAAAAGCACATAACTCAGACTATTTAGCTTACAATAAAATGACATTTAGCGGTGAAATTTAAATCAATCTATAGTTTGAGATCTAGAAATATGAAAATAACGTATAAAATTCTAAAATATATAGGCTAAAACCTCGAAATTATTCCGTAATGTACATTGACCATCTTTTAATTTACATGCCGTATTCACCTACATTGTATTACTTACTTTTAAAGAAATATTTTTAATATATGTTTTCTTTTATTATAGGCACCTATAACTAGTTGTCCTTATATTTGATAAAAAATATAAGGACAACTTGTTATATTGCCCGTATTCGCGACATGAGTGAAATTGGCCGATATCTATTTGACGTAAGACTTCATACTGTCGATGTTTCATCGCATATTGCACATCTTATATTTAATTAAAAAAAAAACTTTTACTCAAAAAAAATGCACTTGTTAAAATTGAACAGGTAAATATAAATAATTGCTGCATCTATAGTAGAAAGTAGCAAACTTAATTGCAAATCCACATACCGACGAATTTCCAAAATACACATAATAAACACATATTACTCTGGAAAATATTAACGGAGCTAAATTCTTAAATAACACACAAAATATTTGATGGAAAATTAAATAACACACGCAACAGAAATTCATTCACATCTCGCCGTCCAAATAAAATACCCCGTAAGTCAAAGCAGGCTTAAACGGAAAGGAAGGGTAAGGAAAAATGTGTGTGAGCACGAACGGCTACGGCGGAAATTATGAATACCCATGAGGTAAATATTTTGACGTACGATACAACCGTCGTCCTATTGGAAAAGTGACTAAGTAACGGGATCCGGAAATAAGTTAACTGAAAAATACTCAAAATTCATAGGATCCTGCCAAAAACGTACGTCAGATATACGAATCTTAAGCATAGCTATTCATATAATTCCTTGTTGCGTTATTTATTGAGTAGAAAAACATAATGTGTCTAATATCATGAAACTCAGTAGTTGATTCTGTTGTTGTTCCTATCAAATCAATACATATCTTTAATACCTTCGCAATAAAGTGATGCACAATCTGTTAGGTGTCATAATAGGAGAACAGAAAACATCAACTTGCACTCCCATTGACACCTATAGAGAGCTCTTACAACTCCAACAGCGATTTTCGACAGTGTCCAAGCACCCGGGACCGAAAGCCGGCTCTCAATAATTACGGAGCCGGTTTTATTTCCGTACACCGCGGGCTATATTTAGCCGGCCGCCGCGTACTATGTAGCGGAGTGGGCCGCTGACGGTGCGCGGCCCGCAATCCACTCCGCGCCGGACGTTACGCAGCGCATCGGCGCCGCCCGACGGCGACGTGACGTGACGTCTATTCAGCGTCGTTAAGTGTCGCCCGTCTGAGCGCCCGATTACCTACTTCGAATAGTAGGCTTCGAAACGAAAATGGAACACGTGATATGTGAAAATTGATTCGGATATTTTAGATAGTTCAATTTATTATTTCATTGCGGAAATCGGATGAGCGTGAATTTAGACTCCTTCCCTGTCGCCGAATGAAAATAACGTGGATATGAAACCGAAAATGGTAACACACGAAAGTACTATATATGTATATTAGTCGTTTCCCCACACGGTTTTCTATACGTAGATTAAAATTTAGCAATTATTGTGTAGATTTCAATCCCTCTCTCGATTTCGACCCCAGTCTTGCCCACTATTCCAATATCAAACCCGATATCGATCATGATTCTTACCTTGGACATTACCGCTTTTCTCGGCTGTTTATTCAATTCTTTTAAATAAAAGTATATTATATCATATTCCGAGAAATATTTTATCTCTATGCAAAATTTTAATATAATCCATTCAGGCGTTTCGAAGATTATTCTGACCAGATGCCTGACAGACAAGTCGTGTATTAAATTTTATTATATTTATGCAAAGATATAACGAATGTTGCTGAAATAACAAGTTATACATATTATTATATCGATCGGTGTCAATCTAATTTCCGATCTTGCTTTGAATTCCGACCCCGTCACACTTTTGATTCTGATACCGACCCCCTTCATTTTCGACCCTTGTCCTGTTCTCAATTTTAGCTCCGGTTACATTCTCATCGTTATTCTCCTGACGATGATTCGGATGTCATTGTAAAGAGCTTGAAAAGCACTACCAGGACTGAAAGTGAAAAAATTAAAATATTCGCCAAAATAGATGTAAAAGTCGGTATTAAATTGAAATTACCGAAAAAAAAATAGAGGTGTCTCATGTGTGTCATAAATATGCGTGACTTTATAGAAAACACAAATCAGAGGAAAGCTCGCATCAAAAAGAATTTAAAAAGCCTAAGAAGTCCAGTGCTGAGCTATTGTTATGATTTAATCCCGACGTTTTCGCGGGAAATTTACGGCGCCGACCCCGACTACGCTATTGTATTTTTTTTATTTAAATAGATCATGATCACTATCGTCTTCGATTTCGGTACATGCACACACAACAGCTTATATTCAGGAGTATCAGTCAGTGTTTATGGCAGTTTCTCTTCGCGCTTGTTATTTTCGTGTCATGTTTAGATCATCTCACCGCTAAGTACCCCCTCCCCCCCGGCCCCCCAGTCTTTTTATTTCATATCGAGCGGCATGGAACATAAGCCCTCCATGGTATCCCAATTTAGGCTAAAGGTACGTATCGAGGGTCATCACCGACGCTACGACAACGCCCGGGACCGACAGCTTAAAACGTACCCTCCTACGCACGGTTTCATTTGATTAAATTGAAGACTGGTCGATGCGTTCGCCGGCAAATTTTTGTACTTGGCCGTCTTCTATTGCAATGAAATACTCAAACGTAACAAATAATACTGATAACTAACTATACTTGGTTCATTCACTGTGTTTCGTGTGTAAAAGCATTTAATCGTTTTGAGGTTATAAATAATATTGTAAGTATCTGCCATTAATCAAATAGCGAGGACAGTTTATGCAAATAACAGAACATTACAGGAATCCGAGCAGTCGGCCAAAGTCACCCAGAAAGTTTGCGAGCGCTCACACTACAGATGAACGGAGAACTTTTATTTTTGTATTTGATTGTGTTATGTTCGTAAAATACATAAAAATTCCATGTCTTCTATTTTTTAAGAATAAATTTCCTTTTACTGAAGTAAATAATGTGGTAACTTTAATTAAATGTTCAAAATACACCCTTTACCTTTACCTTAATTTAAATATTTAACTTTAATGTCGTTACACCCATATTAAAAGGGTGATAGCAGAAGGTCAAGAGCGTATTAAATTCCTGACCGTGACGAACTGATCGAATAATGAGTTTTTAACTTGAGTCATATCAAACCGCTGTCTTCGTGCTTTACAGAGTAGTACGTTTTAGGCGGTCCATCCATTTGTGACATCGGTCGCAGGTAAATCCCTAATCAATCAACCTAATTCGTTAACTCAATTAACCCAATCTGGCCGGGACCAGCATGGGCAGCTTAACCTCCAAATTCTTCACTCACAAACTTAAATAAATATTTTTATAACAGCAGTGTTTTTATAACAATAATTTGATGATCGTTAAACAGTTTGGATTCACAATGGGCCGCTCAACAACCAAAGCCAGTGTTGAGCTTATTTAACATATTTTTGATACCTGGGAGGATTTACGGGACGCGATTTGTGTTTTCTGTGATTACTCAAGGCATTTGACTGCATTCATCATGACACATTGATCAGGAAATTACATCATTGTGGTGTGACGTGTCGATCCCATAGACTTCTAGAGTTTTATCTGAGTGATAGAATTCAAAGCGTTCACATCACGTAAGAGGTCGACGACGTAGGATATCTTCAGGATCTGCAGTCAATATGGGTGTGCCACAGGGATCAATTCTTGGACCATTTCTATTCCTAGTGTACATAAATGATCTATCACATCTTGTTGAAGATGGTCATGGGATTATATTGTTTGCTGATGATACCTCCTTACTTTTTAAGATTGGTAGGCATCAACCAGCTTTTGACGACCAAATAAGTAAAAACCTGACACTACAGTACTCATTATTCTATGAAGGTATTTGATATTTTACTGAACACCCTCGTAGTAAATAATACTATAACTGTAAAAATATAGTTTTATCATTTTAGCAAAAATTATTGAAAAAAATTGCTAATTTTTTATCACTTTTAGAATGCTGTCCTGGTAGACACATAAAATTATGACATACTCTAACGCTTGATAAAAAAATAATACAAGTTTATATATACGCCATCCTTCCTTTAACCACAATTTATTACTCACATTACCAATGATATCAATATTTATGGCCCACAGCGGCTCGTTTAAGGGTAGCTTAAAGCGATTTCATCGGTAATCAAAAACGTTTCTAAGCTCGTAAGCTAAAAATATAAACAAACAGTAATATCAATAAATACATCCTCAACGATACCGTTCTCAATATAAAAATCGCGTGGTTCTTACTACTTACTTGTACAATCGATACGTCTAATATGAGAACGGTTCGAGGCACAAATCGACCGCATTATCCTCAAGAGCTTCGATCCAAACTTCAACCGTAAATCTGGTTCACGTTCAAAAGTATAATTATTTATTTTACAACTTTCTTACTTACACCGTTGTAGCCTTCGCGAAATGGCCTCGCGTAATTTATAAACGCGGAAGTTAAGGGAGTACATTAAATATGGAAATGCTTGCATTTAGTTTTTATGTCGCCCGTTCATAAATTTATTTTATGGATCGTTTTGATGTTTACTCGTTTGTTGTGTAGGTCAAAGTCACGCTTTCTTTAAATTTAAATTTTGCTATGGTGCACTACACACGTAAAAGAGCTCTTTACGATTCCACCAATTTGAGACATAAATTATATTAATTAACTCGTTTCATTGATATCTTTAGTTGTACCACTTGAGTTTTGATATTTAATTCTCTTTATTTTCTATTTAATTTAATAAATACTAACTCACAACATTTTTTTTTATTTACGAGTTATTTTGTTATTTAATTCAGGGTTATAAAAATACGTCTTTTTTATTTTTCAGATAACAATACTACAGTGTATATAGGATTAAAAGTGAAAAGAGTATCAGGGGTGGATGAAAATAAGCAGGTATTTAAATTATACTATTGATTTTTTCTGTTTTCATTAATTTGAATAAAACAATAAAAGCGTTGTTAGTAAGCAATCAATCTATTTGAGCTTACATCGTATGAAAATGTATGACAACCTTATAGAACTCTAAATCAGCTATTACAGATAAATGGATCGTTAATTTAAAAACTAACACCTCAATCTTTTTCCATCCAAGGAAATAACATTGGACGTTTTCCTGCAAGTATCCTGGGAGGAAAAACGGCTGCATCTGTTACCAGAGGGGGCGGCGTTCGTCGACCTGCCGTGGGAGTACCGCCAGCTCATCTGGACGCCGGACCTCTACATCAGCCAGCTGCAGTCCATGAAGATCATGTCCGTGCTGCAGGAGATGGCCTCCCTGCGGCTCTACTCCAACGGCACCGTCTCAGTCAGTATCGGGTTCGTCGCATTCTCAACTTCTTTCTTTATTTCCTCATTATCTTAGCTATTAATAAGATACCATTTTAAATTACTAATAGATAAATATTTAACTAAAAGTTACTCGTAAAAAAGAATCCGACAATGCATATCAAAAACAAGACAAAACATAGTAACATCTAGTCTTTGATTTATTTTTGTTTCATATCATTGTTTATCTCAGTATGAAACGCAAACGTATTACGTATTATTTCAATTCATTTTTTTTAAATTTAAACTAAACTCTTTGAATGAACCTCTTACTTCGTACTCCAAAGTTGTACGTAATACAAAAATTGTAATTTTATAGTGCAATATACCTAAGACATATGACACTTTATGAGCATAGACCCATGTCATTACCTTGTAATTACTCGCTGCCATATCACAAATGAACTCAACGTTGGTTCCATCTTTAATCTTGCAACACATGGGTAACTAGGGATCCGGACATATCCAACACCTCATATTTATAAATAAATATTACAAAATTATCGATTCTTATAAAATGTATATCCGAAACTTAAATTTATATTATGCAGGATGTACTCAATTCGCACTAGTACCCAAAGTTGCCTAAATTTGTTAGTGATTCTCTTCTCTCTACGTCAATTTCTCACACTATCTTACCCATCTTTATCAAGATCCGCACGGAATTGACACGACGACATGCCTAATCGATTTTTAATTTTTAATTCACTGGTTTTTTTTTACAACAGATTTGAATTATTGTATTCCTAAAACGGTTGTTCAAAGTATCTTTATTTTTAGGTCACACGTTCTCGTCCATATCTCAAATTTTACTTTTATATGCACAAAAATTATAGAATAGATGGAGATGACACATAGAACGTCGAACGAGCCGAAACCATAATAATTCGTATTTGTCTAAAAATTATTTCACATAGTGACCTTTAGACACATCGTGATTCGTCAAAATTGTTTTAAAAACCAAAGTGTAACTAATAGAGCAGAACATGTAAAAAAACTCATTGTCTAATTTAGGAAATGACTGAGCAAAAATTCAGTCTGCCTTAAATTGACTTAGGTAGATTTTGTCCGTTTTTATAGACATCAACGACATGCGCATAAATAACAATTTTTGGGTTGAAAATTTTAATGGGTTTTTATGCTATTGAAAAAACTTTAGCTCCGCTATTACTAATTTTTACAAAGATTTTAATTTTTGATAGAAATATAATATTTATAAGTTCTTATTCAAACGAAATAAATCAATTACGCAACCTTTTTGATATTAAAATCATGTGATTGATACTTAAAATGACCTCATTACAAGGCGCCATTAAATTATTCGCGTAATTCTAAAAGCTAAAAATATCACACAAATGACTTTGACGTCAAGTAAAAGACTGCATTTTCTGTTGAGATTCCTTAAAAGTTAAAATGATACAACAAATGTATTATAAAATTTATTCTTTTATAATACCGCATCCTGATATTTTAAAATCATTTGCCCGCCTCACCTGTTTCTTTTAGAAGTCTTTGTTATCATACGGATTCACCTAGGATTTCAAAAAGCCCCAAAGAAAAATCGCCTGTGACATACGAGCGCACATCGACCAATGCTGGTAACGAAATCGCATCGTGAAACTAGTACGTAATTACTAATACTCACATAAAAAAAAATTAACGTTGTTATCAGAGACGAGGTAATGTTAAACAGAATAAATATGTAAAATATTCCGAAATAAACGAACAACAATTTCCTTTATCTCTCTTACATACAATCAAACGACAAACACTCTTTATATTTGTGTGTTTTTTCTATATTTTCAGGGCAATGATAACGATAAAGTGCGACATGGACTTCGTGCTGTACCCGCTCGACGTCCAGAAATGTCCGATAGATTTCAGCAGCTGTGAGTTCTTTGCACGGAAAATTAACCTTGCAATATTAACCTTACAGAATAGCCCAGTTCTAATAATAGTCCGTACGTACATCAATTTAGGCGTGACTATGCCTTTATTTTAGCCCACGTATGCAATCAATCTTTTAATTAGCTTAGCGCTATTCTGGCTGAAGCACCCGATAGGGGGGTAAGTGATTAATCTGTATATATATCATTAAAATATAAAGCAGGTAAATTTTTATAAACATTTTTGTACGAAAATTGTTAATACGATTATAAAATTAAGCAAAATTATGAATATCAAATTAAGCAGTGCCTTTTCAAACAAAGGAATAGTCTTGATACGAGACATTCCCTATAGTGGGATTATGTCGTAGGAAAAAAGAATTCGTAACGTATCATTACGTTAGTTTTTAAAATGAACATTTTCCTATATTTTAATATATGTTTATTTAGATAGTAGATATGTTTTTGCATCATTATCTTTCTCGTTTTGTAGTACAAATGGATGCCCAACTCGGGTACATAAAATAACTTGTTGATAAATGTATTTTATAGTCCTAACCCTTACTAATTTTTTACAGGCATTTTTTCTGAATAAAATGTGAAATTTTTTGAAATTAATCTTGGCATGATGAACTACAAATATATAAGCATACGTTATGAATTAAAAATTCCATACATTGTGTAAATAAACAGTTTTAATAATAGAATACACACAAGCATTCTAGAAAAATTAAATGCCCTCTAATAGTTTCAAACTCACCATTACGACTATTTCTTAATGCCGATGTTTTTGATAAACCTTCTGATAGGATAAGCTCTAAGGATATTCATCGCGAGGGGAAGAAATAGGGAACATTGCAAATAAAACATGAAAAAAAAAAGTAAACAAATGGATCCTTTCAAGCTTTGTAACAAACAATCAGCAAAAATTTAAGTGTGAAAAAAAATCATATTGAGCTGAGTCGCGTCTACACGACCGCAGTTTTCTGTTTAGCGTGTCGTCTGTGCGTGGTGTTTTTCAAGGTTAATGTATTTTGTTGTCAGCACGGAACTGGACTTCCTCGTACACTCTCTACATAGTGTAATTTTTAGCTACTTTAATATTGTTCATTTGATTTTTTAATTATAGACAAATTGTTCTCGATAATTCGATTAGTCGCTCACTGCAGTAATTTTGTGCACACTGCACGTCTCAAAACCGCAGTGTAACTCGCAACGCGACCTGATGACGTCACACCGATACGATCGTTGTGGAACTTGATATCGATCATGCTCTATAAATTTGCCCAAAACACTAAATATGACAAATATGTAAACAACGGTCATCAAAGATAATTTTTGAAAAGTGAAGAAGTATCTTCTGTTTTGTGATTAAATATCAAGTCACGACTGTATTAATTGCCATCTAAATCGGTTCAGTGCCCTATCTACAACCGAGAAAATCGGCAAAAGAGTCACTTTCGGATAGATCAATACGGTTTTTACTACGAAAACACGTATTTAGTGGATAAATTTTACTTTTTTGTTCGTAATTGGATCATATTTTAAAGAAAAGATTGTGATCAATATAATGTTTTATATATATATAGTAATAAATTATTATATACAATATAATAAATGAAAAACAATAAATAACAGATAGTGCCGCATAGATATGAACAGGTATGGACGGCGGGGTCATACAGAGGCTCGTAGTCTGCCAAGAATTGCATAACGGAATATCGCCAGACACACTACAACTAAATAAATACGATATCAACAATGTTAGCTTTGATTGCTTTTCCGAATGCTTCCCTCGTAAAATCTAGTATATAGATGCGTACACATTACACTAGCTATCCGCCCGCGAATTCGCACCCGCGGACATACCATGATTTTCTTCATCTTGTATATGAACGATTTCGCTGTCAATCCCTGTCTAGTTACCGCTTACAGTCCCGATGCCGTCCCTGATTTCGTTCTCAGTCACGTTCTTGATTCTAATACACACGGTCTTGATTCACACTCGCTTTCGACCCCGGTTCCGTTCTCGATTTCTTATAATAAGTCGAGCGTGTCGTGTTCGTAAAGAAGGTTAAATGTCGATTTTTTAAAATGTTGTTCTTCGCTCTTCCTATGATGTCTCCTTAGGCCTTCCACTCCAGTTATTATTGTAACTTTTCATCTTCAAATGACTTTTATGCTGACATCCGATTTAAATGAAAAAAGCCCATATTCCGCTCCAAGCCAAACTCTATCTATCCGTGGGAAATGCATTAAAATCCATTTAATCATTCAAAAATGTGCGCGAACAGAAAGACAAAATTATGTTATTGTTGAATTATAACATAATTTAAAAGGCTTGACATACGCATTTTTTCATACTTATTTTACAATAATTGTAGCTCATCTAAATCCTCTATTCATTCGCTCAATTTTAATATTTACTAATGTTTCAACGCATCAGGTATATTAAAAAAATTCTTTTGCAAAGTTTTTTCGTCAAATCTGAACCGGCCTCGGGCGAAATGACCGGAAATTTGCTCTTCAACCCCACATCAGCCAGGTGTCAGCCAAAGAAACACTGCAATATACATATAATGTATAATGTGTAAAAAAAAATGTAGAAATGTTTAAAAGAAATAGTAATCAACATAAACTCAATACCAGAAATAAAAATAAACTGATTTCACATTTTAGTCGACTAAATGAAGTCAAGAATTCGTTTAAAGGGCTCTGTGTGCGCATATTCAATAAGGTTTCTATAGATATACAAGATTTACCCCTATATAAATTTAAGAGTATTATTAGACAATCACTCAGTAAAAAAGGGTATTATACAATTTCTGAATATTTAAAAGAGAAATATCCATGGCCACAAGCGGCTCGACTTCTTACCCGGCTGTTTCGTTCTTAATGGTTTTGTATTTGTTTTGGCTACGTATGAGCAAATTAGAAAATAGCTACCCTTAAGTTTCTTGCTCCTTCTTCTTAAGGGAAAACTGCCTTCCGAACGAACGGTAAAGTGTAAAAATAGTCTAATAATTTTCATTTCATTTTACTTATGAGTACTCTAAAAAATATTTTGTTTTTTGGTTTTTATTCATAAGTATGTGTTGAGTTAAATTTGAAGTAGACAGGAACCTATCTACCTTCTTGCGTAGTAAACACACTGATCATACCTACATATTGATGAGGAGAAAAAGTAAGTTGATTATTAAATTGTAGAAGAATACGCAATTATTTTTTTACTTTTTAGTGCATATTAATTTGTTTTGGAATAGGTTTTGTTTTGAAGTCGGTTTTTTTTTTTTTGTTAAATTTTTTTTTTTTAGTAATTGAAGTACATATTCTTAGTGACTCTGAAGTACATTAACTAATTTTTCTGAATATGGTTAGACCTACTAAACATGTTGGTCATAAATTGCACCCTTATTGTAAGCCGTTAAGGAGTTCCACTGATCATCATATTCGACTACGACAATTACTTGACCATACATTACAGTAGAAGACTCAAATACCCAGATAGCCTATAAAAGAATCGGCCGAGTATCGTTAATTTGTTCCTAAGAATAGAAGAGTTCCATTATTTTGTCATGGATTCCTTAATCAGAACCTAACCAATTTCTCATCAAATTACCCTTGAAATACATCCTTTCCAATAAAAAAATCATCAAAATCGGTTGGCGTGATATTGAGTTATTCGTCTATTTATCGCGCACATAATACAAATTTAAGACTTATGTGTTTTTCTCATAGATGACATTGTCAGAACTGGACCAAATAGAAATGGAACCACACGGGAAGCATCAGCTTTCAAATAAAAAAGAATTATCAAAATCGGTTCCCTCAGATGAAAGTTCTGAGGTAACAAACATTTAAAAAAATACAGTCGAATCGGGAACCTCCTCCTTTTTTTGAAATCGGTTAAAAATAACCCTGCTGCGAAAGAATTATACTAAAATTATACTAGGTATTGATACTAAGGCAACTTTATCGATATTTTATCATGTTGTAACACGTTTTCAGACAAATACACCACTCACGAGGTCCACTTCGAGTGGCGCAACATGGGCGGCGCGTGGCTGGGCCTGGGCGGCGACCAGCGCGACCACTGCCGGCTGCCCAAATACGTGGTCACCTTCTCCACTGAACAAAGTAATCAATCACTATTCGGTGAAGGTAAATGTATACTTATCGCTTTGCGCTTCGGTCGGCTACCACGTGGCGTTTGTCAACGCTTTTGCCCGCGCGTTGTGCTCACTGCCGCATGCGCTCCCTGAGGATTGGATTAAAAAATATGTCACAATTATCTAACTATATTTTGTAGTCTATGTGTATCGTAAGCCATTTGAAAATGGGTTTTATAATTGTTGTCTATGAAATATTTAGTGTTTATACATAAACTGTGGTCAACTAAAGTTCATTCATTGTATACGATGTCATATTCCCACTTTACACCTTTTTTTGTTAAATCCATACGAGTCGGGACTGAACCGATTAAAATTTCATTTAAGACCATAACATCACAAAGACTTTTTTACGTAATTTACAACGCCATTCAATTTTCCGTTTCTGCAGACTGGAGTCACTAGTCTGTATAACAGTCACCTAAATGAAAACTAATAGTCACCCCACTGTGTGATTTACCTATGTAAAAGAGAATGGGAATTTGCACATTCGAAATTCTTAATGTTATTTTTGTCCAAAAAATTACTTATACCAAACATAATCGCAGTCAGTTCTACTCAAAATACAAGGTCGTAGAATTTTCTCGTTAACGGCTGAGAAAATACAAAATGGCGTATTAAACTTTATATACGAAAACTTGAAGCACATTGGTTACATAATTTAACAAAGTAAAGATATTTTAGGAGAATACTTTTTTTCTCGTTTTAACTTGTTTTGAATAGAAAATCGCTAGTATATTACATGTCCAGTCCTCAGGAGCGTGCATGACTCTATCTAATTATGTGTGTACTCGTCATTGTGATAAATCGTCTATCGCTAGCCATGTAGAATTTTTGGGCTAATGTATTTCATTTGGCATGTCGTTGTGATCGAAACTAGAATGCGTGAGGTTATATTGTAACACCGTTTTTAGGTTATATTAAGAGTTCTGATCTGTTAACAAAAAAAAACAGAGTACGATCGAGAATCAAACGTCATCGTATGCCTTTCTCGAAGTAAAATTATTACAAAAACTTTTCAGTGTTACGCGATTGTCCGAAGCAACACACTGATCGCTTATTCGTAGTTATCTGTCATTAGCTCGCAAAAACGTGAATAATACGACTCAAATATTAAAACTTATTAGAATTTTTGGTATAACCTAAAATAATAAAAAGACTACAGACATGATGTTTTGCAAACACATTCATTAAAGCTATACAATGTATTAATACTAAAGGAGTCTGAGATCCATTTAATTTAAACAAAATGATTTTACAAACCATAATAACTAGTTTCTAGAAAAACAATAGATAAAATTGACGCATGTATTTACTTTTAGATCGTAAATATTTCCCAAGCATTGCTTAACTTCCGAAGTTGTTCAACTATTAAATACGCAAAACTAACTAACTAATGTAACAAGGATTATTACCACTACAATAAGCTGAAACAGTATAAATCCATGACAGAATCGTCGGTTATGTAGCAAATATAAAGATATAAAATAATAATGTTGTTTTAATATTCTTGGCTTGAATTCTTACTAGCAGATGGAAAGATTTGTAAAGCAATCCCTTTGTTAAAATATTAGATATGCGTTCTGAGTATTGACAATATTTAGTATCGATTCGGAACATACCACAAGGGCAACACAAACGATTCGATACATAAATACCGCTATGAAGAGAATACAAATATTGAACAGTATTTGATTTCGGCTCAGTCACTTCCACGTGAGAAATGTTGACCTGCGAAAGGAATCACACAGAAGACTAGCCACTCCAGTTGATGATGAATCGCGAGAATGCTGACGGCCGATCCGTATCTGCAGTACAACGCACGAAACTCTGCCGCTCAGAGCGGTAATTCAGAGCGGTATCATCATCATCATATATATCATCATCATATCATGTATCATTATACACTGCGCAAGTATTATGCTCCTCGACCCTTCCTTCTTCTCCATCGCGTTCCTACTTTACTCCATTGCGACGCTTTCCTGACGAACTTCACAGCAACAGAGTTTCGTGCGTTGTACTGTTACTGCATTTGCAACATAAATGTTTTCATGCCATCATAACTACAATATTGATGCGTTGGGGCCAAATCGGCAATATAAAAATCTAGGTAAAAAAAAACGCTTTACATTAACGAATCGTGACAGAAATGCAGATATTTTGAGGCAGATTGTTGCGTGAGACCTAAAATGCATTCTCTACGACCGCCGTAAAGAAACACAGCAGTGGGTGAGCCCGGAGGGAGAAGTGAGAAACAAAAATTACAATATTGTATTCATTTTCTTTTTATTTGTAACTTACTACATATTTTTAATTGTACTGACTGAATAGGTATACATTATGGCGATGCATCGAGTTGCCACACTTCCTAACGATCACTTTTCGGATGTGTGATATTTCATATGCAATATTACATGTGTAACGATTCTAAGATTTAGAAGAGAAATTAGATGATTAGATGCTGCAAATTTTATATGATGCATTTCTGTAGGCAAGAAACTATTTAATTCAATATTTTTACCATGTAGTTTTTCTTATTTAAATAACTATTGTTCATTTTGAAAAATATATCAAAATGGCACTGAGAGACGAATGGTCAAAATATTGGTTTTTATTGAATATAGTTTATATAATATGTATGTGTACAAGCTAATATTACTTTGGTAGTAGAAAATAAGTAGCTAGTAAATGTTAGATTGTTGGGTAGTATTTAAATGTTTATAGTTTTTTTTAATAGTAAATAGTATTCTGAGTGATTTGTTTTGTCTATGCATAACACATGGGTCTATTTTATATTGCCTTTGTTTTTAACATTTTTGGTCTCGTCCGATGTAAAAGGAGATATAGTGTTGCATTTCAAGACAATTCCAGGTGAACATTCCGCTGCGAGATTGGTGATCACGCTGTCGAGAGAGCTAAGAGGGTACCTGCTCGAAAGCTATCTACCCTCGTCGCTGTTCGTCATCATGTCCTGGGGCAGTTTCTGCGTCATACCAGAGATAGTCCCGGGCCGGATGGTTCTGTTGGTTACCACGCTGTTGTCGCTCATCACCATGTTTGATACTGTCAGGTCAGTTGTGTAGGTATTTTTCGATAATGTTTCTTATCCATCTTATAGATATATCCACAAAAAGCATTTTGAAAAATCTTCAATCGTTGATCTAAATCTATATGAAAATACGTGTCTTACGTCCAAATATCGATGAAAACGTGACGTTTTAATCGATATTTGAGCAATACATTTGGGTAATATATCGTTACCTGTAATCTACCTTTTTTGTCTTACCTCCAAATATCGATGAAAACATAACCTTTTAATTGCTATTTGAACAATACATTTTGGTAATATAACGTTACTTGTAATCTACCTTTTTAACCTGCAAGTGGTTGCCCTTAAAATACCAAAATTTTTGATCGACTAAACGGACGCCACCATAGATAATTTCTCTATCTTCAAAATTTGAATAAATTTTATATAAAAATAAGTCAGTTATTATTTAGCTTACGTTTAATATCAAAAGTAACGTTACGGGGAAGAGATTCAATGTGAATGTTGACATGGAGTGGAGGAGTAGCAAAAAAAATGGTTATTTGTTTATGGAGAGCAACTACATTTTTCAGGATTTAATCTTTACTATTATATTTTCAGTTATTCTCAGGATGTCTTCCCAAGCACTTCTAGAATACGAAGATATAGGGGAAATAATTTCGTCAGCTTTGCTTTTACTAAATAGATACAAAATGTACTTACATACGTTATGTTAGAAATGGTGGGTGTGAGGTAAGACGTTCTGAAAATAACTGAAGATATTTACAGCGCTGTCGCATTGTCACCGCGGACAGCGTAACGTTTTCATGTTGCGAAACGAAAGCAGAAACCAGAATACAGTTTCGCGCCGTATGTATGGTGATTACATTAAAATATCCTAAAAACTGCATAGTCCAACGACGAATACTGCAATCATAGAGCCGATTCATTTGTTTTTCCACTTTAATCGGATGGTAAATGTTACTTACTGTATCTCAATTTGTACTACACACTTAAACACGTGACAAGACTAATGTTAACTTCCTTCTCTTCCTCTTTTCTCTTATTCTGAGCGCCTACAATAATGTTTATAATTTCATTCGCGCAGCACCAACTCGCCCGACGCTCTGGAATTGAAATGCATCGAAGTGTGGTTGATCTCGTGCACCATCTTCGTGTTCTTGGCGCTATTAGAATATTTCGTAGTGCTGTTCGGCATCCGCTATGACAAGAATTGGAGTCGTCGGAGACAAGACCTGCGAAGGGCGGCCTCCGCGGCACAGCTCGCTCCGCCGCCTTTGATCATAAACCATTCACCGGTCTGTATACATCTTTTCTTCGATACATACGAGGGGTATGCCAAAAAAAAAACAACTACATTCTTAAAAATTGTAATATTTATTATTTATTATTAACACATGTATTTTCAAAGTATTCACCCTGGGCATGTATAACAAATTTTTCATGAGTTTAAAACACGTGAACAACCTCTAACAGCTTTTTATTCAGATACCTCAGAGATTTTAAAATTACAGGCAGCCAATGCATCTTCTTGCTCTCAAATCTCATGCCCTTCAATTTTTCTTTAGTTTTGGAAAACAAAAACATTCATGGTGCTAAGTCTGCTAAAGCTGCAAGGGAATATGGTGGGTGAGGTAGGATAGACGATTTCTTTAATTAAAAAATCAAGTGTACTGACGGACGTGTGCGGCACGGTTAATGATTATGATCTTTAATTTTTTTCTCGAAACTAGAATTCTCGACTATTAGTTCCCGGGAATTCCCGAATATTCAAAAAATTTATAAATTAAAAAATATAGAATGTATAATAGAACAATACTTATTATGTATTGTTCTATTAATATTATGTATGGTTCTATTAATAATAATCTACAACATTTATTGAATCTTCAGTCTTGTGAACAATTAGACATCTTTTTAAACAAAACAACTAGATTTTTTTTAATTACTGTACTTATTCCTCCCATTAATCCCAAACATTCTGATTCAACTGTGCCTTTCAAATCATAAGAAAGCAATTCCTAATAAAAGTAGTGTTCACCATGACCATCAATGAAACACGGGGTCAGACACTTCGAAGGGCAAGATTATATTTACCAGAATCTGTGACCGCACGCGCTCCACTGCCGAATGTAAATGGAAGAATCCCTCGATTTCCCGACACTTTTTTTCTTGTCTCGAGTAGTCAGATTTTCTGGGCTTTCTCGCTTCAAGAAATCTCGAGCAGAAACCCTAGGCATGGGGTTGTCGTGGTACCAAAAGGTACCGATTTCCTGACTTCGGTCGCTTGATACACCAAGCTGATGATACCGCTGAGACAGAAGCTATCACACACCACTCAGACTTAACTGTTTTTTTGATTTTCTAGCATCAAGGTAGGTAGCACTATCGGTGTTACCACAAAACATTGTGACCATTCGTTTTTCTAAATGCCCAACGTCATTTTGTTGGTGTTGATTCATTTTCAATACACCATACAATTGACTGTCACTTTGTTTCGGGGTCGTAGTTGTATAGCCACATTTCGTCACCGATAAGTACATCGTACAGGTTTTTTTTAACTTCCCGCTAAGAAAATTGAAAATTTTCTAAAATTTTCGGGAAGTTATTGGTTTCACCCCATTTTGAAAAAATCGAGTTCTCATCAGATGTCGACGTTCTGAGGGTCTAGGAAGCTTCCCTGATCATCCCTGAGATGATGTCCGTATGTCTGTGTGGATGTGTGTGTGTATGTGTGGATAAATGTAAACCTCTTATAACTTTTAAACGGCTTGACCGAATCGAGTCCACTAAACGGCGTTCCAAAGAGTTTCATCAAACTTAGATTTCCTGAAAGTTTAGGTCGATTTGGACCGGTAGATTTTGAGAAATTTTCAAAAAACTAAGAAAAAAAAATTTTTTAAAGTGGTTTTTTCAAAATAACTTTAAAATGGATTGACTGATCAATTCCAAAATTTAATCAGCTCTTAACCTATTAAAAACACGTCGATTGCCGCAAACCGGGTTAAAATCGGTTGATTCGTTTGCGAGAAATCGTTGTCGAAAGAAATCTAAACAAACCGTTTTTTTACTCATAAAATCGCTGCAAAAGTGTTTTGAACTCGAAAATAGCGGGAAGTTTCAGGGTTGGCCTATAGGGTTAACCTATTTTGTTTCTCGCCTTCGTTCAATTTCTCTAGCATAAATAATCTACCCGGCGGTCTTTCTCATCAGCTCATCAGTCAGTTTGTGTGGCACCCATCTCGAACAACCCTTAAGAAAACAAAAGGCGATCGTGAATAATGGTTTGCATCGCTGCTGATTCAATACCCAGTTCTCGCTCATGTTCTACCTATGTATGTTTCAGTTCTCTCGTATTGATTTTTCAACTGCTTGAACATTTTCTTGAGTGACGTCGGTTGGCGGCCGACCCGTCCTCGCCTCATCTTCAAAACTTCCCCGTACTCTTTTAAATTCAGCAAACCAATTGAAAACCGTAGCTCGTGTGCAAACGGACACACCAATACTCACCAAAAGCAGCTACCAAAAGTTCAAAACATTTTTGGGGCTTTACTTTTTTTGTAATCATAATAAATGACAGTGCGAAAATTACGCCGACTTAGTTTCATTGTTGCAAACAAATTCGCATCAGGTTCTCACAAACTTAAGCAATTTAAAGGAAAAATATTTAACTTCAAATATGTTCCATTTTTAACTTTATCACTGAACAACCAGTATTTACCGGTATATAACTTGCTAGCGTCAAATAATTTAGTATCTAATTACTTTTGGCATACTCCTCGCATTTCGTGTATTATTAAAATGTTACCGTAGTAGATAATTCCTATGCTTTCAATATCATTCTAAAGAAAATTGATTTTTACATCAATTTTCTTTAGAATATTTTTTCACTTTCTACTCGGAAAACGAATATATAGATGCAAAATTAAAAATAGAAACGGTCAAGTAATATTCGTGTACAGAGGGTTCCGTATGATATAATATTGAAATTTAGGTCGTACGTAAATATTTGAAACTTAATCATTTTATTTTTGCTATAATACACCTTATATGATCATGATTTTTTTCGGCTCGATTAGCTTGGAGGCTTCGAAGATAAGATAGTCGTGTTCTTTAAATGCCCCGTGTTCACTGACTTAATATAAACTGACAAACAATAGACTTTTACAACCGTGATTGGTTTCAGGTCGAAAGCAATAATAATCACTAAATAAAAAAGTCGTCACATATAATTTACAGTGAGCCAACCTAATCCAAGCCCCTCAATGTTAAATAAACGCATTGTGCAAGTTCATATCTCAATAATGAGACCATAATAAACCGTTCGAATGAGGCATTCATTATAAAATAATTAGGTATATATATTATGCAATAATAAAACAATTTCGAATAAATAATTGACATGAACAAAAAAAGCATCCCATATATTAAGACAATAAGCTTTTTCTGACCACAGCGTCCGTCACTCGGCAGCCCCGGGCCGCCGGCGGCGCCGGTGTTCTCTACGCAACTTACCAGCGAGGATGAAGGCTTGAAACAACAGTTTGAACATCAGACTATACAGAGGGTATAGATTTATTTCATTTTTTCTTGTACTTAGACGCTATTAGTGATTACGTCGTTTCTTTCAAAGTTCTAAGTAAAAATATTTTTAGGCGATGCCATTGCATTTTTTGTATTTATTGTTTCCGTATTCAATTACAACTATACTTATACAAATTTCCATTATGTAGAGTTGTAAATGTGTCATATCTTAATTATTATTATTCAATACATACTAAATAATGGATGAATTCAATAAATAACAAAATTTTTAGAGGTCCGATTCGGCAAAACGAAATTGGAGACAAAATAAGATTGGATTTGAACCGCGTTCGGATAGTAAGGTAAAACGGTAGATCTAGAAGCTTTAATAGACCCCTGAAGAATGATTATAGAAGTTTCGTACTGAACTTTTAGATTATTAGAATAAGCGTGAAGGTTGTTGACAAATCACCGCTCTGTGGCTCGTCAGTAGGCACTGATAGAACAGAATTGGAAATTTGTAGATGTATCCAACAAATATGCACCGCTTGTTATCTGTGTAAACACTTTACCAAGGAATTATTTTTTTCAGAAACAGTGAACTGATCGACGCCAATCGAATAAGCACAAATTTTGGGAAAAAAAAATTATTTCAAGCTTGTAGTTACCTATCAGTCGTTGCTGTGCTTTGGTAGTGTTACGTGTATTTGTGCACAACAACAGTTGCATCGGAATCGGGAATATAGATGCTTAGATGCATTCACATGAGAGTACCATTAACTAAGCCACACACACTAATATTATTGCTAAATTAACTGTAAATATAACAACACATATTCAAAGTTAAATAATAAGTCGTTATCGAAGCGATTCCAATCCGGAAGTTTAGGTATATTCTTATGTTTTCATTCATAAGATATATGTAACGGTGATTACTTCTATATATATATATATATATATATATATAATAAAGTGTAAAACCGATGCGTCTATACATTATATGTATTTAGTAAAAACTGATTGGGTGCGTAGAAAGAGTAATGGAATACAAAATCACTATTTTTTAAGTTTTTGTCAGTTGTGCTGTTGTTGCGTAGCGTTAGAACACGCTAATCTGTAAAACTACCGAACTTATTTTGATAAAAAGTTCACAGAGAATCTTCGTTTAGTTTGAACCAATATAACATAAATAAAATCTAAAATTCCACACCTACAGGCGCAAGCGCAGCTAGTCAAACATAAAACTACAATAATTTAGATTCTACACGTATCCACTTGTTTTTAGCAAATTCTTGTCAGTATGGATCACTGTTCATTTACGACTAACGCGCTTCACCCGACAACGGCAGGATTCGCCGATATTCGAGTCAGTGGCCAGCGGCTCCACGCCGACGACCTGGAGGCTGCGTATCGGAGCTCAAGTCGACAAGGCCGTGATGTTCTGTGGCGCCCAGCACGGCTCCATGGACAGGTACGCGCTGATGGTGTTCCCGATATGTTTCATTCTCTTCGCCTCCATTTACTGGACGACCTATCTCAGTGAAGCTTATATTAAAATGCAGAAGTGACTACCGGTGGAAATTGAATAATATAAAGTGTTGTTTAATTACACATTAACGATGGCAGTGCCTGTGAAAAACTTTTGTAAATATTAGACAAATGCTAGTCCAATACATCGTCGTAGACCGGTATAAACTAACAAATGATTGTTATTACTATTTGTCAGTTACATAATGAGAGTGCTTAGTTTCATCAATCACAATTATTGTTAATTTAAAAATCAATCACAGAATGGCACGGGAAAAAATTACTCGCCATGGTTCACACTTGCCATATTATAATAAAATCATAGATAACAACATCACAAATTAAAGAATCAGTACTTTTGTCATTTTAAGTTATAAATAAATTACTTAATATTAAGCACTCGATATCAAAATATATCAATAGAACCCAGGGACCATAATGGGCTTACTATATATGTCTTTCTCATTCTCTGTTTGGTCGTCAATTGATAAATATTCAGTAATATATGATACATAAATAGATACAAATAGTTATCTGATATTTTCGTAAATTTACATACACAAGAAACGTCATTAACGTAACGTAACGCAGCTACGAATTATCCGTAATTCGTATAATATGAAAACATCTTTATTAGCTTCATAATACTAATCCTAATATTTTATCATTAAATTAATTTCCAAGAAGTAAATATATTAGTGAACATTTTTTATGTGAATATAAAGGCAATAGGTCGTAAAACTATATTAACATTTCATTGTAAAGTTAAAATCCATCATTGTGTCTGAATGCTGCTGATCATTTTACAAGTTATTTAAATACCCAGGAATTTAGATCAATTGCGGACGATTGATGCTAATCACATTAATAAATAGCGATAAATAGCCAGTTCGGATCTTGTTGGTTTCTTGAACTTTCATTGAGGTCATTCAGCTATGTAATGATTGAAGCCTGTGCTTGTAGATTAGCATTTTATCAGTATCGCAGATGAGATATATTATTGCCATGCTTAAAATAAACGGAATTAGATTTTTAACAATTCACAAATTAAAAAGTTAAAAAGGGGTAAAAAATTAATAGATAATTTTAATTTTCGTCAGAAATGTCTGATTTTTTTTTTTGTTTTATATATGTTATCATTTATGTCTATGATCATACTTTCTTCAAGCTCTCTGGTTTAAGGACCTCTACGTTTTTTAATCTTGATAAGTTAAGATTAAAAAATATTTATTTATAACGCAATTTAAAATTATATCCCATAAATAAATGTGTACAAATCCGAGCTGTAACAATGTTTTATAATTATGTTTAAAAAAATATGTAATTACTTCACCTATAACACCTGTTATAGATGAAGCAATTAAATTTGCTTACACCTCTAAGCACAATTTTCTGCTACTCTACTAAATTTTAATTAACGGACGTCGAGAAAAACAATCGTAACATAACAGACAGATAAACAGAGGCCAACACTACATCGAGGTGTGACCACACCAAGTTGGAGTTTTTTTTAATTATGTAGAACCCTAAAAAAAAAGATTATTTTTTTAGCGTTCCGAAATCGAGTTACGGAACAACTTATAAAAGATTACGCTAGTGCCTTACTTGACTTAATTAGTAGCTCCTACTGAATTTCAAAAATTGTCATACATAAAGGGTTAATGAACTAAATAGATTGGAATAGTTGTAATCTATGGAGGTCATGAAAGCACTTATTTTATTATTCATTATTACTGTTCCATATCGTTTTATTGTTATTAAAATTGTATTTGTAAAAAAACATATAAGTGAAAGACATTTAACATAGTCCACTATTCCTCTTTCATTCTTTTTTATTCATGTGTTCAGAAAAAAAAAACTGGTCAGTTCTAAAAAAATACAAATTCTCGCAATTAACCTCCGAAGGAAATTCGCTATAAGTTTTAGAGAAAAATTAACATTACTGTAAAACATTTGTTTAGTCATCTAAATATAATAAACTATTATTTATCTATCGTCCTAGTTATAGACTGATATAATGTCACGTAAGTGGTTTTTAAGAATATCATCGAACAGTAAAAGGTATATCAAAATAAAACGCCAGTAACGCCTACTAATAACACGGCACGGCTGAAAGCCAGCACTGGTTCCATTTCAATGTTTGTTCCCTGAATCAATAAACAATGTGTGACGGCAAATATTGAAGGCTGTAGAAAATAAAATGCATTGGAATTGATCCAGCCCAGCTACAGTTGCAGTTCAATTGCACAGCGGCCAGTTTTCAGCTGCACTTTATATTAATAGATCTTAATGACGTTTTATTTCTATATACTTGTGCGTATTTCCATAGTACGTACTATAAGACGACCCGTACTTCAATCATATATAATCGGTTAAATCAATCCCTATTATAAAGTACTTAAATTAATTATAATAAATTCTTCTCTATACGCGGTCGTTCTCGTATTTAATCATTATTTAATTTACTGTGCAACTAATGCAACGCCCAACAATCTACACACGACCCGATACCTATTGCATGTGATTGTAGATCCAATTGCATTGTGCAGCCGCTTGGCTAAATATAACGAATGAAAAGATTTTTTAAACTAGCTTCACTGTCGGAATTTAAGACATCCCTCAGGTCAAAAATGTAAAAAATGTGACCCCGTCAGTCACAGTCAATGCATTAAGACAGAAAAGTTTTTCACGTCGTCTATTTTCAATCATTCAAACCTAAAATAAATTATATTTCGACTACCGTCAATAAGTGTTTGAAAGTCTATTACAAACGAATTGAAACAGTAAGTTACAAAACCACATGTAATTTTATTATCCTGCGATTTCCTGTTTACTGGCAATCGGAAATATTTCAATTCAACAATTACGTTAATGGCCTTTTTTTAGGGTGTATATATAGGGTGTGTTATAAAACTACACATCTGTGTAGTTTTATAACATTGTATTATTTTTATTTTCATTATAGAATTAAAAGAAAAGGAGTGAGAATATTTTAGATATTGAAAATGAATTCAAGTTTATAAAGCAATAAAAATTAATATAATTTAGAATAATATTTAAATCTTGTAAATTATTGTTGATTAAGTTATATTTATCAAGTAAAAATTAGGCGGATTATGTAAATTAAAAAAGATACTTGACTTATGGCCTTCGTTATACGGCCACATTCCTAGCTATTGTAAATAATATTCAAATTTATTGTTTCAAAAGCAATAAAGTAAGATTATATTCAAATTTTATGAAAGTCTTTTTAAACTGATGCTTAAATTTGTTAAAAGCACAATCCTTTTATAGCACAAAGCTAATACGAGAAGAGGACATCAAAGATGTCCAAACGCTGCCTTTTAGAATAAATAAGAAATAGAAAATATATCATTCATAATAAAGGCCTTTTATGATTAAAAAGAAATGTCTAATGTAAGTTGTTAATTGACCAATAAGCAATGACGTTGTGCCTTCGATATTTCAATGTTTGTTTCGAATAATTATGTGAAAATATATGTAAAAAAAATACTGTTTTATTGTTTGTGAAAAACAGTATGACGTTCAACCTTTACATATACATAAGCAATATGTTTGATAAGCAAATTGTTAAAATAAATGAAATAAAAGACATTATCCTAAATTCAAAACCGTTCTTTTTTTTATGCCCGTTCCCGACACTTCTCACTTTTTACTCTGATTCTTTAACCGATACAATTACAGGCAGGAGCGTGCGCAGAGATTCAGACAGGGTATGCAAAGCTTAAAAATCCTTACCGGTTTCAGCATTATTTCGGTTATGCAAAGTATGAAGATACTTACCGTCGCGTCGGTGGGCCAACGACCGAAACAATGCTGAAACTTAGTAAGTTTTTTGAGCTTTGCATACCCTGTCTGAATCTCTGTGCAAGCCCCTGATTATTACAGGGGATAGTGGCGCTTGGAAGAAATATCAACTTTATATTTAACGAGTCATGTATACTGAAGAAACTCTACATCTGATTCACGTCGTATTTTACTTGTAATCGAGAGTAGCTAGTAAAATGATAAACCACATAAGCGGTATTAATTTCATAAACGATCCATTGAAACGGCCGGCCACTGAAATTCTGTGGTTTAAGAGTTGACCAGTTGAAGTAATGTAAATCCTAGATCTGACCACGGCAACAGCACTATACGGCAACAGTTTGCGAACATCTTTTATATGCACCGAAAATTAAGTCTCTCTAACGCGACGTCTATCGGCTACCCCATCATACCTATTTATCTTTTTTCTGGGACTACGACAAGAATGTTTAAAAGATTCGTTTCAACTTCTTGTAGGATATTTAGTACGTGTTTTCGTTTGCTTCTTCTACACAGAGCTTCATCGTGGTTCGCCGGTCTATACAACCGTAATGATTTGCAAAGCCAAAAAAGTTGATACTTTTGAAATGGCTCATTATAGAATCAATATATTGTTGCTTTTAAGTATAAGTCAGTTTATATATTGTACATTTATTTATTTTTTAACACTACGGGACGAAATGATTATCTTTTAATGTGAAACATCTATACGCGCGTTTGATTGGGGAAAAACAAAGCAGCCTCAAAATTCAGGAGATGCTTGGTTTTGGCCTACGCCGTCTACGCCTAGCGCTGTGCGCAGGAAGAGGAGATAACGCGTTGGCATAAGACAATACCAGTTTTGACTTACGCTGTGTGCGTCTGATCGTGTATTTCCTTCTGTGATGAAGCTTTTTATAACATTAAACAGTGATTTATATTTTTGAAATGTCGGCATTGTTTACGAAGTTTTCAAAATAAGTGATAGTGAATATTACATCCATAATGTATGTTTCAGATTTTAGCAACCATCGTCCAATTATAACTTTCATAGAATGAAAGGAAAGTCTACGGTAAAGAAACTAGCGCTACTGTAACAGAGTTAAGTAAAAAACGTAATATTAAATGTTGTTAATGAAAATGATGAGCATTTTCTTTTCATTCGCAATACCTTCCATCTTCATGTTATTCTAATTAAAATAATACAGTATACAACAGTTTTTATGTTTCACATCTACCACTACCCCTGACGCACACATATTTTTTTTATTATTATTAGAACGCACCGACTCTTTCATAGCATTTCAAGAACTAAATGAGCATAAGAACCATCAGAGAATATGTGATCACCGCCACCCATGGACACTCGCAACCTCCCAGGAGTTACTAGTGTGTTGCCGGCCTTTTAGAGAATAGCATCTGATGGACGGAAAAACGGACCACCAGATCTCTCACTGGACGAGACGCAACAGCGTAAGCTCTTATTTCACATCCGCATTCTGTGAGAGTAGGAATTGTATCTCACCTTTCCAAACCATTATACGTACTACAGGAAAATTGGCGACGTCATGTCCCTAACAAAAGGAATTCAGGGTGAAAATTCGATGGCATAATTATTTGTGATAACTGTATTATAGAACTCAGTTTATCACAAAAACTATTTCTGTGAACTAACGTATGTTTCTTTTGTTCGTCTCTATGTGTTAATACTTTTAAAGTAAATGACTACTCACCTACCCCATTTCAAACCTCTCGGACAACACTGTTTCAAGGAATATGCACGACCCTACGAGTAATAATTGGATGACAATAACAAAGGCCGCAGACACATAACTGTATTGAATAACAAAATTGACGGTATGTCGTGGAAAAAAAATTAACGAGACGTTGTGAGACACCTGATACGAACGAAGTTCTTTTTGCTATATATTATCTATTATTAAAAAACAATCACAATGAAGGAATGGTAATAAAATTCTATTTGATATATGTTTTTTAAGTTTTTATATAAGGTTTTGAAAATAACCTGTTTATTATTAATTATTATTATAAAATATATACAAATCATAAACTTAATCGGTATATTCAATATGTATACGAATATACCGACTGCTGACATGATCACCGTACGCCTATACTGCAGGTATATACTTATAATACCTACACATAGACGTACTCTTGTAAACAAGATTTAAGATAGGAAACCAATCTGGAGGCGCCAAGTACATGTTTACTCTCTGCCTTTCGTCTCTCTGTGGCAAGTATCGGTCGAACACTTTTTTTGAGTAGCTCCCATCCGAAAATGGGTGAAGAGGAACTTCGTTCCAATCAACACATTTTTAAATTTCTAGAAAGTGAACATATAATGCTGAATTATTATTTAAATTTAAAGTAGTGCGCTCTTTGATTCTAAAGTTAAACGCAAAAAAGGAAGACCAGCTTGTAATATTTTCTAAGGTACAAATACCTACTGGGAAACCTTGCTCTTTTGTGTTTAATAAATAATTCACATATGGACACAAAAAATTCAAAAAAAAGGAAAGAAATTGCTTCCGATGAGATATTTAATATATTCTCCATGCAACACAATTAAAATTGAATATTTGGACTTCATCCATGCATGAATTCTATGTTATTAGATTCTATATTATTAATAATTTACAATGTTGTATAAACAAATAATACTCAACTAGGCACTATATTACTCGAATTATCCATGAATGGCGTCATGAAAATTGTTTTATTTTGACGGGATGCAAAATCTCTAAATTAATATTCGTGTTTACTATAAATTATAGCCGTAAAATTAAAAAATCTGTAAAAACATTGTAGTATAAGTCTTATGATTTATCTTAACAAAAAAGCATTTACAATACAAAGAAAACTTTAAAACTCGTTATATTTATTATAAGAAACGTGATATTTCGTTTTTACTTTTCTTACATAAAGATACACTGATGCTTAAATGTGCAGGCAGTAGCTTAAAGTGCTATTCCTTAATTCTGTATCAATCAGATATTCACCTCAATATAGGGTTGCTAATCTTCTTTAAAATATAAATAAAGAGTACAGATTTATTAAAAGTATTGCATATTTTAAAATAGCATTTTCATAGATTCCAAATTTATTGTATATTTATTCTTTTCCACTGAGAAACGATTAAAGTACAAAGGAAATAATTTGTTTATTTTATTTATCAATATTTACATAGAAAAGCAAATTTAGACGCTCGCATGCAATAAGTGTTAGCATGCAATACATCGCTAACACTCAATTTCACTACGAATCCTTATCCAATGAATTGAATATTGATTTGAGAGGATTGACAGATATCAAACACCTAAGCAAGTGTTGATATTTATATTAATCCGCTAGTTATAATCTTATTTTTACGTGCGTTTCATGTCAGATCAGCACATCCTCAGGAAATGACAGTTACATCTACCAGGGCATCAAGAGTGTTAAAACTACCAACAGATGCGCTTCCAACCATCTCACGTGACGTGCAGACGTGCAATGAGTAATACGTCATAGACTGACAGAAGCCGCTCCACCAGCAGCCACAAACCATCACGAAAAGACATGCTTGTGAATTCTCATTGACTAACCATGACCAAACCATTGCCCAAGACAAAATTGCCCAAACAAGCGTCCAACAACGCCGATTTTTAAATATTATCATATTATTATTATTTATTAATAAAATAAATTATTTATCATAACTATTCACTAGAACAGATTCGAGGGTCAACGATGGGTTGCATGCTCCATGTTAACACATGTTGCAGGCAAGCGTCTAATTATGGACTTCCGCAAATTAACATCCCATACAATAGAATAGAAAAGCATATTTTTAACTTTTAATTACACTTTCAAGTGTAAGTTGTCGAAATATTATTTCCATTAAGAGCATTTTAAAGAACATACATGAAACGAACATTAGAATATGGTTGGTAACCATACATTAACACCTAACAACTGCCAGCCTTGCTCACCGACTGAGGCTCCAATACATCTTCATATTGAATCTTTGGATATTTCAAACGATTACTTGAAGCGATTCAGCAAAATACTCAAAGAAAAAGAACTTTAACAAAAACCATAAAGCAATATATAAGATTTAAAGCATATAGCAATACCCCAAGAAAGGTATCTTTCATTTCCGTTCGACCCCACAATACCTGTATCACACTATAAGTAAGAGCTGTATCACATACATACAAAACTATTAAACAACGACAAACATTTTTATACATAATAGGTCAAGGTATGATTTAATTTTAAAGAGCCAAGCAAAAAATGATAAAACACATAACATCAACAATATCTATTTACACATTCTACAGAAATGGCAATACAGCTTTTGATTTTCTATTCACTCGTAACCGTAATATTTAGATTCCTTCCAAGCTCTATACATGTCTTCGGAGTTCCTTCTAATTCTTCGCCCAATCGGTTCCAAATCGGCGTAACATTTAGGGAATACTTTCTCAATTATGTCTATAGCTTCAAGTTTACTAATTTGTCGAACAGCCATTACAGAGTACAATGCTTTAGTTTTAACACAATCCTGTAAAACAAACCATAATAATATTAATGTTATTACTAATACAAGCAATTTGAGACTGTCCTAGTCGATACAAGAGTTACAATATAATAATTCAATAACCAAAAACATACCACTAATTGCAATAGTTTTAAATATTGACAATCCAAATTATGCTTTATTTTGAGAATAAGAGTTTAAAATATATGATTACTAATAGAAATATTTAATACTACAAATATTTGACAATTATATGATTATGTAATTTTAAATTCCAAAAGATGTAATAACTCTGATAATATTGGTTTCATACATAATTGGTAATTTATGTTTTATCAGTAAATCTTTCTATTTATCTGTCTTTATATGCAATCATAGTTGTATCCTTCCAATTCTGTTACATAAATACTGATTAAAGTTAAAAACCTTGAAAAAAATTGATGAACTAAAAATTTGAATTAATTCATTAAAAAAAAACATTCTTAAAATAAGAAGGGAAATTTACTTGATTTAAGTCTTTCTTGATCCTAATTTCTGATTAATGAAAAAAATTTGAAAGATCTGAAAGTGGCTTTTATGTCATCAATTTTAGGATATTTCTCAAGATGAAAGAATTAGAATTTAAAGAAGTGTTCGTTATCTCAAAATAAATAAAGTTATATTTATAAGTCATATATCATGTATTACTTATATTTTTGAAAATTCCCCTTCATAGAATTTCGTAAGTGGATGGACCTCCCCAATTACACTATGGTTTGCCCACATAATGCTTAAATAATCATTATTCAATATACTCCTGTGTTTTTGCTTCATACCATTAATATAATTGAAGTGAGATTTTAATTGGACTTCCCTCTCATTTTTTGGTGAAGATTAGACCTCTCTCCCATTTCAACTCACATAATTAATAAATTCCCCATTATTATCCATTCTATGTTACCTATAATCAAATCTGTAATAATTTATTGTTTAAATATTTAATTTATGACACTAATAATTAATTTATAGCCATAGATACAAATAATTTGTATTAAATACATAGTCTACTATATAAATTATTACCTGGTGAGCTTTTGCAATCTTTGTAAATGATGCGTCACCCTGTGACCACGCACTGACAAAAGAACAATGCGTTAAGTTTGCTGCTCTGATCTCTGTACATGCAAGATGTTCCATATTCTTGAAATCAATGTGATTATTACAATAATCAAACATATGAATCATCTCATGAGCCAATACACCTTGTACCATGCCTTTTCTTGTTGAAACATTCTGACAAACTACAATCTGTTGTGACAGTCAAATGTTTAAACATAAATAAATTATAGTAAATTGTAAAAAAAAATGTATAAACAAAATCGATAACACAATATTAGCCTTTGTTGCATACATTTTCTGTTTAATAATATTTAATGTGATCTAAAGGATGCATATTTTATATAAACCTCCAAAATTGAATTTTGTAATAGATAGCTCTTATTAATTCATTTTAATAATTGATTAAATATTAACTTTAGTTAATTTTCAATTTCACAATCAAATACAAAAAATGGTATTTCCATTTTCTTCAAATCAAAAATTATCAGAAAATTGCCCCACTTATATAACTTACACATAAAAATTCTCAAGTAACTTTAATTTAAAAAATATATAAACATTCGTTCTGTTTAAAAAGTTCTTATAAATAAAACTTATGTCTATCTCCATGTGCCTAAAACATCACAAGGAATATTTAAATTTAAAAATAATAACAAATCAAATAAACATGTAACTATTTGCACAAAATCTCAACTTTGCACTTTCTTTGAAAAATATTTTCATAGCATTATTTTCAAAAAAAATTATACATAAAATTTTAATATATACCTGATTTAATTCTGGATCATATCCTCCGCTAACAGAATAATCACAAACCTCACAGGAGATATGTCTTCTTATATCAATAGGGCTGCCAAACACACATGAATCAACAGTTCATTAAATTTTCATTTTTTTTAATTTAATTTCTAAGTTTGTATTCAAATCATTGAAACCTATTAATCTCACTGTTAATATGTGACACAAAATACAAGCAATTGCAATTGTAACTTAGAGCATTTAAATAAATATGTGCATTCACAAAACCAAATGCACAGTCAAAACCAAGCCTATATTAAAGTTATCTGTATAATTAAGACTTTATCAAAATACTGTTGTTAGCCTGCCGTTCTGTCTACCTTAAAGTACATTTTTAATCCTATTCCAATCTCATTTCAAAGAAGTAATTTTTTTAATCAAACTGTTAACAATACAACCATAAAAACACCTTATTTCATGCAACAGTTTTTATGCAATACTAGTACAAAAAAAAGACTAAGCCTAAATAAATAATTCCAAAATAATGGCTTTTGTTACATTTTTCACAATAAATCTATCTTTAATATCTATAAAATCTATCTTCAATAAATCTATCAAACTAATTAAGTCCTTCACAATAAATCTATCTCCATTATTTTAAATGCACTTCTACAAATAATTTGTTTTATAACATACAAAATTATGAATATATTATCGTTATATTAGGGGTACAAATAAGTTTCTGCTGTTTTGAGAGAGATGGCATGGCACGAGGCTTACGTAAGAATTCACAGATAACCGGCTTGAAAATTTGGTTGTTCATTTGAGAACAACATAAGCCTATCATATTATTAACTTCCTATTAGCATCATGTATTTTTTTTATCCGAAAATGTCTATATTTGAGCCAAAAAAACGTCATTGGTGAGAACTTTTAATTTGTTTTTTTAATTTAATAAAATCTGCAGCCAAGGCACATTGATTGCTCGTAGAAGCATATAATGAGGCTGCCTTGAGTGAGAGACCATGTCATAGGTGGTTTCAAAAGTTTAAAAACGGTGATTTTAACATAGAAGACAAAGATCGCAAGTGGAAGACCAAAAATTTATGAGGATGCAGAATTGGAGGAATTACACAAACATAAAAAGAACTTGCACTTTACTTTAGAAGTCACTCAGCAAGCAGTCTCGCATCATGTAAAATTGTTAAGAATGATTCATAAACAAGGTAATTGGGTTCCATAGGAATTAAAACCAAGAGATATTGAACCCCAATTATGCATAAGTGAAATGCTGCTAGCAAGGTACAAAAACAAAGTGTTTTACATTGAATCATCACTGGTGATGAAAAGTGGATACATTATGATCATCCAAAAAGAAGAAAATCATGGGGACTACCTGGCCACGCGTCATCATCCACAGCAAAACTGAATATTCATGGAAAAAAAATCATGCTGTGTATTTGGTAAGACCAGCTAGGTGTAATGTATTACGAGTTGCTTAATCCAAGCAAAACAATCACTGGAAATTTATACCGAACACAATTGAGCTGATTGAGCCGAGCTCCAAAGGAAAAACGCCCTAAACACTACTTTAGACATGACAAAATTATTCTTCTACATAATAATGCTCATCTGCATGTAGCGGTTCCAGTGAAAAACAATTTGAAAACACTTGATAGGGAAGTACTACCCCACCCACCGTGTATTCACCAGACATTGCGCCGTCTGACTACCATCTGTTCTGGTCAATGGCACATGCTCTATCAGAGCAGCGGATCATATCATATGAAGATACCAAAAATTGGGTTAATTCATTTATAGCCTCAAAAGATAAATCAAATTTAGTAAATTATCTACAAATTGTAGGTATGGCCAACCACTAATGAAATAAAGAAAGCTTAGTTGTCGTTCTGCTTGCATTCAGAAGAATAGTGGACTGAAATAAAATTTTGAGGTTTGAATGTGAAATTGCCTTTTTAATATAAGACACAAGGTCATTTAGACTACTTATTTTGTTAAACTCTGAAAAACATGTACAAAAGTCTTTGAAGACTTTTTTTATTACCAAATGGGAACAAAATTTATCTTGTACACAAAGTTATTACAATTATGAAAAAGGATATAGTCCATTGGAGCAGCAATCAGTAAATAATATTGAGTATATCAGTGAAGATGAAAAATAAGGCTATTTTTCTGCCATTGTCGTTTTCTACAATTCTATTAATTGTGCGGTCATACAATGAATAAAAAAGTTTATTATTTTCTAAATTCCATTGCAGTATTCTTTGACACAGACCTCTATATGCCGAATATCATGCAGATTTCCAATGTTACTTTTTCAAAAAAATAAACCGGATATAAATAATAGAGCATAATGGATAATGGTCTTTTTATATTTCATTATAACACCTATAAAGATTCAAAATTTTAAGCAACTATCTACTGGTGTAATTGAGTCTTTATTAATTTTTAAAGATTATTAAATGACTTACCATCCTGAACTTTTTAATGCAGCCATCATAAGTCTCACAATGGAACCTATACAAAAAAAATTGTTTAATTATTGATATATAAGCAAATACAACTCTCTTTCTTTTGATATTGTCAACCTTAAAGACTAGAAACTAAAATCAATATTATCATAAATATGATAAAACAAAGTTTATAAAAGAAAAATTTCAGATAAAAAAATGTATAAACACAGTAAGTTGGTTATGCAAAATAAAGTATGCAGAACTAATAATTCTGTAAAAAAGTATACAAAGCACAAAATTATTTGTAAAAATGAATAATAAATAAAAATTCTATTACTAGTCACTGATTTATATCATTTCCTGAATGTAGGGAAATTTTACAGAAAATACATATAAGAGTTTAAACAGAGAAAAATAAACCTATTGAAGTATTCTGAAAATTTATTTTGTTAAATTGACTTACAAAACTGGCCAAAAAAAGATTTAGGTTCCACAAATTAAAAATAAAGGTAGGTAAATTTTATCAGAAAAAAAAATAGATTACACAATTTAAAGGTTTTCTCATGAAGTAAATTAAATTTTGTTTTACTTTCAGCATTTGAAACTTAGAATATTAATCAATGTTCTAAGCTTGAAACTATTGTCAACACAGTTTATCTTAATTATACATTTCAAATTATAACTTTGATAAACATGGTTTTATGTACAAGGTAGGGTCTATTTGAGTTTATTAGTTTGGGGTTTCCACTGCCATTAATGTCATTACCTATTTTCTAAAACTGAAAAATCTGTTACTTAACTGTTTTTCACACAGTCATATACATTTTTTTCACACTTTATTTTATCTATAGGTTCTTTTCCTTCTTTTCCTATAAGAACGTTAGAAAATTTAGATTTGAATGTGCCTCGACGTTCTGGGTATAAATCATAACCCCAAGCCTCGTCCTTTTCACCCTTCTCAGTACTTTTTGAAACAGGTATGTCTTTCTCTTTTGATGCCTTTTCTTTACCATCTTGTTCTTTAAGTTTACTAATAGGTTCCTTTGGTTTTTCTTGCGTAATTTCTGATATGAAATTATAATCTTTTTCTTTAGTCATTATAATGAAAGTAAAACAAAAACCATTATAATATTAACCAATTACAAAAACTATTATATTTTAATTTAGGATAAAAATATAGTTTAATCAATTAAATCTTTTATAAAATTCCAAATTAAATTAATTAAATGAATGTAGTACTTAAAAAAAACACTTTAACCTAAAACTGTACATCCTATCAGATTGACCGTCAAAAGTGACACATTTCACATTAATACACTGTGAAACAATGTTACCAAATCTACTGTTTTAACAGTAAATTTGCTATTTTCACATTGAAGCTTCTGTTTCTTGTTTCATTCCTAATTTTTATTATTTTTCAATTAGCGTTTAACACCACCTATTACGCAACGTAAATATTTTTTGATAACTACTCAAATGTATAGTTGTAAAATATAACGCATATAACTATTAAAGGAACATTACACACTAAATCCGAAATAACCGATTGCTACTCAATTGAAACAATATAAAGGCACATGAAAAAATTTAAAAATGATTTAAAAAAAAGTGAGTCTGAAAATGCCGAAGATGAGGCAATTTAGAATAAAAGTAGAATTGAATTTTACTTTGATTTTTGTTTTTTTTTATGTTATAGTCAGTATTATAATATAACAAAGTATGTGAGTGCTGGTAGCTAATAAAAATAAGAAATTGTTTTAATTATATGAGGAAAATATGAAATCTTCCTTTTTTTCACTTTATCCACTATTTTCTTTTGTTTTTATTGGTGAGCTGATGTTTTTTAGTTTTTTGGAATTGGCAATACAGCTGTTACAACTAGTTTTTTTTGTTATGACTCTCGCAATGTAAATAACGTGAAGATAATATAAAATAGAGCTTGTATAAAACGAAAACACGTAAAACAGATAAGGTACTTGTATTTTTTCTCCTCGTAAATATATTAAAGTCTTTGTAGTAATTTATTTACTCATGCAGTAAGTAAATGTGATACTTCATTTACTTATCAATTTTATTACAAGCAGTATTTTTTTAATGGGACCTAATCGATAAAATTCCTCATAAAAGCATACTAATTCTTAATATTCATTTATATTAACCGCCTGTTAATCACGAGCTATTGAAGAAGAAAGAATAACAAACCATAGTTTTAATCTGCTCGTTATTTCTCTTTAAAAATATGAATTATTGCAGATTTTTGAAGAGTTATTAAAGCCTTAGGAAAAATGCCAAGATTCGCATTATTAATATACCATATAATATTTATACAAAATAGTTAAAATATGTTTGTTCTCATTTATTTCGCTATTTCGAAAGCTGTACCTCCATTATTTAATTTTTATTAAATTTGTAGTGGATCAAAGTCGGATCTGTCATCGTAAATTTTATTTTTTATATCAGAAATTTAATGCATGGCATGAAATAGTACATCACAATTAATTAGGCAACACGCAACTAAGAATCGGCGTATTGTCCAGTAGATAAACATATTAGATGCAAATTAAAATATTGTAGGATCAAGGGCAATGTCCATAGTGACAACTGGTGTCAATCTTTAAATAAGGGGGCATTTAGCGCGTTAGTACAAAACTTTGATATAAAACACGTAACTAAAATAAATATTTTCATATTAAGGTGGTGATTGAAATTTTTTTTAACCTGGTAGCCCCCGTAACGAGCACCACGCCATATTATTTGTGGCAATTGCATCTTATGCAGCGTCGGCTTAAACAAACTGAACACATTAGGCGAATAATTTGAATGACGTACCTGCATACAAACGTTCTAACATAAAGTACTCTCACCAGAGAGTATCGGTAATACTGTACAAAGAGGAAAAAATATGCAGTATGTTTCATTAATAATTTACAAAAGTTTTTTTTTATCTTTATTGTTATTTTTATTATGCTTATTGTAATTAGAAAATGGATACTTTATAACGGGAAAGAGTGAGGCGGTGCTGTTCATAATGATAGTAAGGGTTTATTTCTTCTTTAAGGTTTCATGAGCATTACTAAAAACCCATATAGTTAAGCCAATTACAAAAAAAAATGAATGGAAATATTTGCAAACCAAAAAAAGAATAGGTATTTGGGGTTCTGAAAGGATTTCCAAGAATTCTTTTAGTTAAGTCGATTTCCATAAAATTTAGATTGACAATAAATGAAAACTAATAAAGATATATTCGATACGTTTTTTAGGGTTTTGTAAATATTACTAAGATTCACCGATTTCGGTGAAATTTGCACAAGTTATTGCAGTTAGTTAATTAAGGCTCGTGTTTGTAAGTTTAATAAGCACTCTTATAATATAATTTGAGTGATTCAATAAGATCGCTACGGAGATAGCTTAAAGCAAGTAAAAGGACTACAGTATTTTTAATGTTTCATTATTAAGATTCAGTAAAAAATTACTAAACAGCATTATAATTGGACAAATTTCGCTGTTCAGTTTTTAGTTCGTGCTAAGCGAAATTTGTCTCAGAATATAAAATTGCGTCACGAAAGAAGGTAATAATAATAAAATGTAAGCAAAAATTCCATATAACATATTATTTATGAATGGTATACAAAAGTATGCTGTTAATTATATGGACATTTATTTTGAAATAGAAAATAATAATAATAAGCATATGGGAATACAGTTTGTTGAACTTTTCCATACGCCCAAATACGTTCTCCATAATTATCAAATATTGCAGAATGAAAACAAAACGTGTGTAAATATTATTTTTGTGAAAGATATGTTCCTAAAAGCAATTTACCAAGAGGTATTCAATCTCAACATGTACATAGTTTCAAATGTCAACAAATAAATAAATTTCCTTTTTTTATTTTCCTATTTCTTAAGCGTCGTTGTCATCCTCTTTTTGTTATCATCGTCGAATCCATTAGAAATAATTTTACAATGTAGTTATAATTGTTACCTTACATTTTGTTCTAGCTTTTAACCGCGGATCCGCCCGCGTGAATATTAAATGTTTCATTATTTATATCGACCAATCACTGTTAACTATGATTCCAATATTTTACTTGCTCTCAATTTCGGAAGCCCTTGTCCTAAGTGTCGGAGCGGCCATAGGAGGCGGCGAGTTTGCTCTCGATTTGTCTTGGCTCCTCTTTTGATTGAATTCGCTCTACGACAATGTAGTCAAAGTCGCGAGCAAAAACTAGTACCTTAAAAATTATAGTCTATGTGTTATTCTGATACATAAACCATATTACTTTACAATATCAGATAATTGAGTAACAAACATCTATACATATAAACTTTTACATTTATAATAATATTTCTATTAATTATTAATAATTGAATTTATACTGTTAAAATTACTATACCACGACCTAGAATTGTAGCATATTATTATTGAACGTATCAGGTAACAACGTCAACAACAACAATCAACAACAATGTGATTCAAATTACATATATTGTATAGAGAATTCTCGTAATTTTAAAGTATTGTCTATGGAAGTCTTTATTTTATTACTTTTACACCACATAATTAAAGCTCTTTCTACAATATTTTTATTTCCTTATTTATATTACTTACCTGGTAACAATCTGTTGTTGAAACACTGTTCTCGACTCAATGTTTACGTAAATACAAATTATATGAACACTAGAATTTGGTCACGTCTCCACCCATGTGGACATCAAATCTTTCATCATTTATGCAGGATAGAATCGATCATGCATCTTTTCGCAAATATTCAAAATCTCCTTATTTTTTAGAACAACTTCGCCAAAGTAACTATAACAAAAATACATCATTGAAAATATGGTTATAAATAATATAATATAGACACAACTCTACTAAATGCTCGGTCAAACTGAAGCGAGAGCGCTGTACATCGCGCACATCTAGACACGCACCCGACGACGGGTGGCGGCGCTAGTCATTTACATACAAATGACACTTGATGTTGACAGTGATGAAAGTAACTGAAAGCATTATTAAATTAGTCTCTGACTTTTTACATGTATTCCATTCACGACTAAGCAAACAAAGCAAACTAAGGCAAATTATCGCGTAAACTATACACAGCACGCAACATTACCTGAGGACTTGCAAATTGTTGACTGTCGGGGTATTTTTCACTGTAAAATTTTAGAGCCGCATCAATGTCACCTCTGCAAACTCCCAAACAACAAATCATGTTTGGAAATTCGGTAGTAGTGAAAGACATTGTTACTGAACACTTCAATAATAATTACACACAATCATAGTTTCAAAGACGTCAATATCGTAAACGTAGCAATTATAGCAAAATACCTAATTTCCATGCAAGCTCAACGACTGCACGCGACAGAGGGAAGCTAGGGAGACGCGACCTGATGCACGATGCACGACCGCCAGCGCGGCACTTGGGCCGCGCTCTGTGACTGCGCTTCGCGCCTCAGCTGGCGGGACGCGACTGGATACACAACCCTCAGCAAGGTCGAAAGATTGGAACATCGTAAATTTTTAGAACACGTTCTAAGCTGTTATTCTTAAAAATGGCTACATTAATGACTAGTTTCTTTAACAAATTGGTTCTAAAAAAAAAGATTATGAACCTTTACGTAAAGGTGAATGATCGATTTCATACAGTATCTACTTATTGGTTGTAAACGTTAGTTATTTAGTTTTTGATTTAATAATATATTCTAAACTGTAGATAAGAAATAGTTGTTGGATTTAAAAAGTAAGTATTACTATTTTGATTTTCTGACAGCACATCGTGTATGAGTGACCAAATTAGTCTCAAAAAATAATATAAATGAAAAACATATACACCACATTTTTGAAACGGAATAAAATGTAATAATTTCTCTATACCTCATGAAGAATAAACCACATACATATTTCTAATCTCTTACATATTGTCTTATAATTATTAATTTTTAATAGGTTTTAAAATATTTGTAGGATTTGAAAAGAAAAACATGGGGATATAAAAATCAGTGAACAAATCTGATTTGTGTACCTTTTACCAATAGTGATCTCTATTGGTAAAAAGGTACACAAATAAAAACTACTGAGGTGTCTTTGGGACACCCAGTTAGAACAAAGTTCCTTTCTCTATATGTAAATATATTTTATGAATTAAATAATAACAAAGAAATTAATCAAATCGTTCAATCATTATTGAACGATTTAATTAATTTCTTTGTTATTCATTAAATAAATAATAACATGATATACAAATTGAAAGTACTGATACAAAAATAATATTGTCATTTTTTTTCTATACTTGAATATTTAAACAGAAAATAACTTTTTCCCACAATTTATTAAAATACAATACGGTAATTTTCTATTTTTTTTAATATAACTGTGTTTAAAGCTTTTTTATTTGAGTAAAATTGTAGTGAAAACTTTTTTAGTAACCATAAAAATACTTGAGTAATTACTTTTTCAAATTGCTAGTTAAACAGGGAAGGCACTAGTAGTCAATGACATCTTTGTTTACTAGCGCAGTATAGAACAATGTAAAACTCCGTTTTGTGAGAAAGAGACGGAATAAAATTTTTGACGGCTCATTGCTCATTCTGTTTGAATCGTCTCTGATTTTCATTTCACTTCCAGTCATCACGTTAAATTAGCTTACATAATCTATAAACAAATATTCTAAATATTAATACACTACCCCAATCTTTGTATTTCTTATTATTTTAATAATAAAGAAAAAGTAGTATAATTTACATGAATAAAAAACATAAACATTCAAATATTATTTGTGCTTAAAAAAATTAAATGCTGAGAGAATATAATCATTAAATACTTAGCAATATTTATATTACAAAATTTTTGAAATAGTTAATGGTATGTCTTTCTTTTTGCATAAATATTTTTATTAGTGTTTGCAAATAAATAGTTCCAACAAATATTTTTTGGTGTTTGTCAAAAACATTCCGAGTTTTTCGAAGTAACGAATTAAAATTATTGAACAATAATTGCTGTTAATATAAAAGTATTACTAATTTTATTAAAATAGCAATGATTTTAATTAAAGCTTCTGAGAGTAATTAAATAAATAAAACAAAATGCTATGACAGATTCGAACCCGGCACTCCACGTGCGCGACGTCATGTATTTTAAACAGCTGAGCTAAATCGTAAACTAATTCTCGAGTGAAAATAATTGTGCTGTATTTCAAATAGGTCTTTTATCTTATACCATGCTAACGCTTACATAACATTATATTTTTTGCTGCCTAGCTTCTTACGGCGTGTCGTGGGATAAGGAACTTTGTTTCATTAGAGATGGTTTTCCAGGCTCCGATGCCGCATTGTGAGAAGTAAAGAATAATACTATCGTTCTGTCTTTTTCAAGCTTATGATTGGTAAAAGCGGCAACGCGAGATGAAATAACAAGGAAGCTGTAATCATTGTAAACACACCAGATATAATTATTATGTTGTCACATCAGTAATTTCTTTCACTCCCTGTTTGTATATGTCTTAAAGAAATATATATTCTGATGTAAATATTTAGATGGTTCTATGTATTTAAATTAACAAGGAATGTTTCAAATTTTAAACAATAAAATATCTATTAGTACCAGCTATACCACTGGTTTTCAAAGTATTTTCCTAAATTTAATCTTTCATTCAGTATACTCTTCTTAAAAGAAAAAAAAGGAATAAGGTCGAATTGATATTGAAATTAACTTCCTTATACCTGTTATTGCATTACTAAAAATTTTATTTTCACAATTCAAATTTTAACAAAACATTATTCAAATTATTTATTTATGTGAAATGTAACAATAAAGGAATCATTTATAAAGTTAAGTAGTATTGAATTAAGACATTTATATGATTGAGAAATTATTGACCAATTTACACTTAAAAACTTTGTTGCTGAGTGTTATGTTTATATGTATAAATACACATGTTTCAAGGAATTTCCAGGTAAGACGTCATTATATTTAAGTAAGTTTGAGTTACTGAGTATACTTTTTAAAAGTCGAGTTACAGAGTGTAAATATGTATTATCAATACCTCATAGGGAAATAACATTCTGTTTGAATTACAAAACATTAATAATTTAATGGTTTAATGCAAGAGATTGATAATTTTATCATCTTAACAAGGATTTGCAGTTAACGAGGTTCGAGTTATCGAAAATCCACTGTACTATATTATTTTACCAAGCTGACAATTGCACTTTAGTTACATCATTGACTTTAATGGTTAGTGCATGTATCTTGCTGTTACAACTAATGAATGAATTTATAAAAACTGACTTGGTGGGTTGATGTAAATGATCATGACCTGTATATAGATCTCTCTTCCACCTCTACTCTAGTATAGAGAGGCATAGTCTGTCATACTATGCCTACGTTAGAGACAAAAACATTGGTCATTATTATATACACTTTATTTTGTATCAATTTTTTCATATGTCCTATTAAAAAAAGATGATAATATATTCTTAATAGCTGTTCCTTTATCATGTCTTGTTGAGCAAAAGTTTGTAAACATGCTTTAAACTGTACTCATATCGAGTCAAAAAGGCAATAACTATTTCTTTATTTATCGTTTTAATTATGTTCTTATTTTAACTTCAAACCTATTTCCTAGAAGAGTATAGGTGGAGATCACATATCTCCATATGGTCTAATCTTTGCATATCTTTTTTGCTTTAATGATATTCATTAATCACTTCAGCCAAACTCAATAGTTAAATAAAAAAATGCAGTGATTAAAAGTTTTATTGTGAATAAAAATCCCTTTTTTATTTACTAGACTACAATTTCATCAGCATAATATTTTCTAGGGTGATCTTTCCATCACACAAATTTGCTCTATTTCATTGATTTTCTCAATTTACTTTCATTCATTACATCCAGACCATTGCCGAACCACCAATTCTTAAATAAGTTTAAAAAATTTACTAGATGCAACATACAGACGTTTATTTTTAAATTAAAGAAAAGAATAAAAAAATAACTGTAAATCAAAAGTGATTAAACTTGTATTTCTGGAAAATAAAAAGTTTATAATTTGAATACCCATTTTTTTAAGCCCATTCCTTTACCAATCCATTATTGGCATTACATACTATTATGTTCATATAAATTCATAAGTGTGAAGGCCGGAGAAACTATTGCCATCTGATATTCCCTTTCGCTGTGCTTTGCCATTTTCAGGTTGTATATACACACCACACTGGAATTTTATATTCCAATATGATGCACTAAAATTGTTACCGCTAATACTTTAGGTTACCTGTCATAACTAAATGTGTACTAAAACTTTGATGGAATAACAATTTCCATACAAATGAAATTATATAAATGGAACCAGTGGCACTTGAACTGAATAGATATGTGCATATATGAAGATATGTATGGATGCTGCATTTTATATAGCAAGTTTTAATTTTTATGAAAAAAAAAAACAGGAAAATATACATTTCAAAAAATATATTTCTTAAAGTGAGCACTTTACTCGACTTGTAATACAACTTTTGAATGTTGTAAAGTAGCTTTTAAATTAAAAGGTTTACATAAACTGTCAACATTAAAATTTTCACTAGCAAAATGTTCTTTTTCAGGATGCTCATGTAAGGTAAAATTAATATTTTTCAAATCACTTGCCACATCAATATTACAGATATTTTGTGAATATAAAGGAGAACCTTCTTTAAAAAGATGAACTGTCTTATCTAAATACTTTAAATATATATTACTCCCTAAGAATTCTGCTTCTGAACTGACTTCATTTAAAGAAATATCTGGAAGGTCCAAGAGCAGTCCAGCTTCTTTAGCACATCCTGTAGCAATGACTTCATCTGGGTTTAATCCAGAAAGGAGTTCTGCCTCAGGAAACAGATTTGCAAGAGCCGATTGAAGTTTAGGTATTTTCATGCTTCCACCACAATATATTATTTTATGAATAGTCCCCTGAAATGAAGCTGTGAGTTTTTGTACAGGATCCATAAAATCTGCTATTTTACATAAAATTATGTTCTCAAATCTAGCTCGAGATATATTCTGACTCCAATCAACACCATCAAGTAAAGATTCAATAAAAACATGGGCTGATGTAAGAGTGGACAATACATGTTTACAATTGTCAGCATGGTGTATAAGCTTTGCCATAGCTCGACGACTCTCATTAGGATCTAGCTTCCATTTTTGTCTGAATTCTTGTGCAATGTAATCTGCTAAATCTTTTGTCAAATACTGACCTCCTATGTCAGTGCGATGAATGCTCTTCTCTATAGTCATAAATCCTCCACAAACTCTAACAATAGATGCATCACAAGAGGAACCCCCTAACCTATACACCAAAACATTTATATCGTCATCCAAATTATCTTCAACATTATAAGCCAGAAGAGCTGCTGCTGGTTCGCTTATTACTTGCAATACATCAAAGCCCGCTAATTCTGCACATTTCGCAAGTCGTTGTCTACTTAACTTCGACCAATGTAATGGAGCGGCAACTACTAACTTTAGATCACCTTCGGTTACCATAGAGTGACTGGCAATGGTAAACAGCTTTGCATAAATTTTCGTTGCGATGTCATCGGGCGAAGTATAGACTGTAGCTTCATTAGTAATAAATTCATATTTAACTGAACGATCGTCACTTATAATTCGACAAGAGGATGATGTTTCGACTGTGGTTAAGTCTTCGTCATTCCAATCACAGTTAATCAGTCTTTTATTATATTTTATGACTGATTTAGAGTTAGCTTGGCCAGCTTTAGCTGGTAAACCAATTTCCCATTCAGAGCCATTGAGGGCAAGTACAGCTGGGGTAACCCTATCACCTGCATCATTAGCAATAACTGTGACAGTTCCATTTCCAAAAGAAGATAAGCAAGCTGAACTGTTACCTACATGTATTCCGTACGCTTCTGCCATGATTTTAACACACTCAATTAAAAATTACACAAACCATTTATATTTTCACGTTTCGAAAAACTCTGACAATTACAGAACAATAATATCACAGAATAATAAGATACCATAAAAACTCGTATAAGCCACAGAACAACAAATTGCTAAACAGACACCCAATATTACTACTACACAAGTTAAGCATACCCAGTCATTATGGAAATTCCCGATTTTTAGAAAATAAATCTAAATAACGAGGCAGTCTGTTCGAATATGCTTTATCTATCTTATTTTCTTCCATTAGATAGTTTCGACTGGTGCCTGTAACAAATTTAAGTAATGGACAATGGCTATAAAATTACAACCAGGTTTAACCTTAATATATTGCTTGTATGCTGCTGTTATATAGTACTGGAGGTGTAACTAATTCCTTATAAGTCAATTAGCATATTTCATTTATAAATTTGATTTCTAATTGTGAATTTCTTAAATTTTTTACAGTTTTTGTATTTAAGTATAATAATTGTAATATCATTTTTGTATTGCTTGTGATTTTTCTAACTAATCGTAGTAAGAAGACCTTTTTCCTATTATAAAAATAAAGTTCTTGGCAATTTAAGAATGTTTAAAGTGTAAATCATATTTTTGTACACCAAAATAAATTGTTTGTACGGGTTCAGGAAGCTAGTCGAGATATATATATATATATATATATATATTTGCATACCGGAGTTTGAGTAGTAGCGATCAGTGTATTCACAAATGAAATGCAATCAAACAAAGGAGTCCAAGTGGTTCCATAGAAATTTGTTGTACCTTTATATTATTATATATACACTTCTATTTTTATTTTCAACTGATATTAAACTTCAAACCTTCTCCCCTTCCAGGACAATTACGTAACAATATATCAGCAGAAAATTCATATCAAGTTTCTGTTTACAATTTATATTTTTGAAGTTATGCTTCTTTTGGTGCGTTACTAAAATTCAGTATAAAGTTGCTTGCAAATGGTTAAGCGAGCAACTTCAAACTACTAATAACTGTTGTGTGAAACGTTCGAGCTGGAGGAGTTGTCATTTATCAAAATATGGACAATACTACTAATATCATTACTTCGAAGATTGATATAACTGTAAACCCGGCGGAATTAACAAGTTCAACAGTGACATCAGTCAGTGAGTTTTAAATTAGTTAGTTGAATGCAAAATGGGAGATGACAACAAAATGACGTTAATATGTTCCAATTATTCACTTAATAACCTTTTTAATTTCAAATAAGAGAATCAATTTGATATTACACTTTGTATAAAAAAAATACATATTAATTTATTTAATTTTTCAAATTTAGTTTATATTTTATCAACCGTATTGATTATTTTACTCCAGTCCTTTGATTATTTTTCGTAATGAATTATTTGCATGCAATTAAAAACATTTTTTAATCACGTCAAAGAAGTATAATTTCTCATGCATGCATCGTTTTATTTCTTTTTTTTATGTCTAAGTTACAATTTCTTCCTTACTGAAAAATGTAAATTTCATTAAAATATTGTTTTGACGGAATATTTGTTATAACATTTATTAAAAAATTAATATTAGTATTTTGTTTTATATTACAATTAAGTAAAACAAAGATATACATCTAAGTGTCATATATCGCCGTTTCAAAATCTCGTTCATCATTGCTTTCAGTGAAGTTTCGTCGCACGTTCCATTACGAATTCGAAGTTTTCTGTTAAAAGAGCAAAAATAACTCAATAGAAAAAGGAAGACATTTTTTTCTCCCTAAATTGTGAGAGAGAGACATCGTGTATACTTTGAGCCATTTTTGCCGTCGAAATAATTAGCGACTGTGTATCTTCTCTTTTTCATACATATATGTGTGGCACACATTGTTAAGTATGTGCGATTGATGTCTGACGCACCTAAATTATTATGGATAGCGGTTTTTTTAATTTAATTGAAGAATAATAAAATTATTATTTGCTGTACATAATGATGTACATAAGCATATATTTTACTTAATAAACTCTTTAAAAAACTCAAAATTTAAACTGTCCTTATTTTATAAGTACTTATAAAACACTTGAAATACGTCATCACAATATGTATTCTAGAATTAACTTCTTGTACAGAAGGCAGTTTTCCCTCAAGTAGAACGAGCAAAAAACTGGAAGGTAGAAGGTAGTAGAAAATAATAAAATTCAATAATATACACTATATAAACTGAATGTCTATGGGCATCTATCCCTTAAATATATATAAATATTATAATACCCTTTTTTATAGAGTATGTTTAATAATAACCTTTAATTCATACAAGGGTAAATTTTGTATATCTAAAAGTACCGACTTAAATAAGTACTAACACAGCGCTATAAATGGTGACTTTGAAGCACAGGCTTCATATTTGAAAGAGAGAGTATAAGAGATTTTGTTTCCCTTCTGTTAAGGAATAGATTATTTGTAGTAGATCACTTCTTTTCAGAGTTCCGTACCTCAAAAAAAAACAGAACCCTTTTTATAGATTCACTTTATTATCTGCCCGTCTGTTCGTCTGTGCGTCCGTCTATCCTTCTCTTAAGACTCTTTTTCTCAAGAACGTGTTTAGGTATCAAGCTGAAATTAATATCAAATATTGAAGTGTAATCCTTCATAGCAGTGAAAAAATCAAACTTCTAAATCAACGCAATCTAAATGTAAGGTTGTGTATACATCGTTTATGCCGTATATTTTGACGCTTACAAGGTAATCAAAAAACCAATAGGATACTTTTCATTGACTTACAATCATGAAATTTGGACAGAAGCAATGTCATGTAGCACAAGTAAATAAAAAAAATCCGAAAACCGTAACTTTGTAATTACATCATAAAAAAACTCTTTTTTGCTATTATAAACTTATTGATAGTTGGTAAATTAGCCGTGACCTATGTCGATGTATAGAGACAATAGTTTTTAGTGTTTTAGTACGGAACCCTCAGTGTGCGACTCCGACTCTTCCTTGTTCGGTTTTTTTTTTCGAAAGTAACTAGTTGCATGAAATAGAACGAGTTTATTGAATGTTTAATGATTGGTTGTTTTTACTAAAAAAACCTTTTTCTTGCATTGATGGAGACGAAGTCTAATATGATCTTCGATCTTACATTTTATTAAAATGAACTTACGATCGAATGTCACCACTCATTCAAGTGAATGACTCTCAAGATTTTCAATTAAGTTCTAGTAAAAAAATTTCTTTCTACTGCACGCGAAAATATATAGTAAACCCATTTATTTAACACAAATAAACACCAAAAAAAAGAAATAAAGAAAACAAAAAATTACCGTTGTCAAATAAACTTGTATATACGATGTCTATTTTCCAGTATTTTGGATAAATTTCGGAATAAGAACTAAGTACTTACTGATAAAAGCTAACTCCACACGTTTTTAAATCGTTATCTGTTTTGGAATCGCAATCTTTTACAATAAAAGAAGGCAATGTCGAACGAACAACTGGCTTTTACTATAACGCGCGCGAACAGTTGTCAAATGACAACGCTCGGTTAGATTTCAGCTGGGTTTTAGCTGGGTGAGACATCATGCGCCGTTGTTATAGATATTTTTATTTGTTTTACTTAATTGTAAGTGCTTTAATCTTTACTGACATTATATAAATTTCGCCGTAAAAATCTACTCTTCTCTGTTGTAATTTTTTTTCTTATTATTATTATTATGCCAATTTTCTATTAATCTGTTATACATAAATTTTTTTTCTATATCATAAACGTTTCAATGTGGAAATGTGCGCACATGTTATCTAGCAATCATAGTATCCATATCACCAACATTGAAGTTGGCGCCAAGTTGATGCCGGCAAAGTTAAGTTTTTTTGAGCATTTTTATCAAATACAAAAGCGTCGTATTGAACAATGGACGTAAAAGATAATAATTCAACTAGTTTGAAAAATCGATTTCAGAGTATATTGAACTCGTTATCGAAATGCAAAATGGTAAGTAATTTTTATACCATTTAATGGTCCTTAGATATTTCACAGTCTTAATTTAGTTAATGTTTAGATTGAATCACAAATTACCTCATTAATTATGAAGTTCAACAATAGGAAACAGGTATTTTAATTGTTTGATTGTTCGTTATTCTGTTGCTGTCGTCGCTATTTATTCCACGGTCCTAAAGAGTATTAATATGTTTTATTGAAATTTATTTAAGTACACTTTTTTTTTTAGATTTACACAGAAAAAAAAGAAGAATGTAAATCGCTAAGTGAAACAAATTACAAATTACAACAAGATATTGATCAAATTAGAGAACTTGAAAAATCTCTTCGTAATCCTTTACTAACGTCTCGAGAAATGATTAATAACTTACAAGATACAGTATCCCAATTAGTTTATCTTAAAGTAGCCATGAAAAATCTGGAAGACGAAATTATAGCAAAAAATAATACGATTCTCGCTCTACATGAAGTAAATATGAACTTTAATACTTGAAATAGTGTTTATAGTTATATAAACAATTATATAATATACTCTGCTTATATTTTTTGTAAGGATCAAGAAAATTTAATATTAAAACACAATGTACAAATAGAAGAAATTGAAAGAAATTATAAGCAAAAATTAGAAGAGGCAGATATACAGCGTGAAGAACAACGTAATACTGTTAACACGAAAATTGTGTTATTCGGATTAATAATTAGCGTTGATTTAGTTAAAGTCAAGTCAGGGAAAAATGAAATATTTCTCGTTTATTTTTAGTTATGCAAATGCAGTATGATACTGACACTCAATTAGCGCAGTTCACTTGCGTTATAGAAGAGCTTCGAGCTAAGATTAAAGAGATGGAATCAGAACAACGAGATAAGGTAACACTAAAGTATTTTAATACATAATTTTCTCTTCATATTCTAATAAAACGCTAAATAACACTCGTCTTAATAATTATTATCTTTTAATTGATTAATAGTTTAAAAACAAATTCTTTCGTTTTTACTATAGTGACTATTTTCGTTTTATTGGAAAATTCGATTAAACTGGAAACGTAATACAGTAGGTCAAACTTTTAATATAAAGTATAAATAAATATTTTTAGAAGTTGTACGACCCACTATTGCGTGTTCGAAATGAAGATCTGATTAAAATTTTGTCAAGACAAAGTTGTGACATTCATAATAATATTACGTTTAACTGGGACGAAATAATTGTTACAATTTATATTTAAAAATGTCTCTCGGGCGGCTGCTATAAAATTGCTAAATTTTATTTATTTTGCACACAACTTTGTGTTTCAAGCTTAAAAATAAAGATGAATATTAACATTGAAGAAAAAAGAAGTATACATAGATTCCAAAAATGATATGTACATTTAGACATGAAAATACACGAAGGACTAAAATGAGATTAATAAGAACCCGTTCCTAAGTCATCCTTTGCTATTTATTCTTAATACTTACTAGAATTTGTAGGATAAAGTATATCGTTCATCTTTAACATCGATGGTCTATGAAAACAAAACTTATCAATTATATCATGCATTCTTCTGTAAACCCATCTATCTGTAGCACACACAAAAGTAACTTTTGCCGTTTCTTACCTAAAAAGCACTACAATCTTCGCATAAACATAATACGTGCGCAAAACGCATCGATATCACGCCCCCACTACAGCATACCACACCCTCCGCAATATGTTTATTTCGATCGCGGGGCTGGACCTTGAACTTCCACGATGACCTAGTGCGGGTTAGACGACTCCGAATGGCCGCTGTCCCGGACGCGCTGGCGACGTCCGCGACCGACGACTTAACGTGTTCTCTAAAGTACAGATCGAGCGCTTTAAGTTTTGGTTAAAACTCATTGCTCAATCTGCCAGAGGTCGGGATCGAAACCAGCTAATATCCGATGCGAAAAGCAGCGCTCGACCTCTCGGCCAATACCGCTCATTATGATCTTTGTTGTATAATCACAATAAATTTATGTTCTTATAATTATGCCAGAAGCGATGTTTTATATACTCTTGGAGTACCCATTAAATTATCAAATAGAGTTATCAATATTAATTTACTTAAACGATAATTGAAATAAATAGGATGGGCAACTCAAGTCGTGTTATGAATTTTAAACACACTAGCAAAAAAAATATTGTAAATTTTGTAAGTCCCCAGTTCCAAAATGGAAATAGAGTCAAAAATAAATGGATATAGTAAAGAAAAAGTAATTCTTTTCTACCATTCTACCAAATGTGTGTTACATTAATATATACGACTGAAAATAGCCGACAGCAAAAAATTTACACGTTATTTAAACAATTAATTACTATTTAAAACACAGCAAAGACTATACTTCTGCTTTGATCATTATTTGTCACTGATATGCAATTTTATGATTCATTTATTAGAATCCTGGTTCAATTATAAAAATCTTCATTTTTGATTACAAAATGTTTTGTTTGTAATTAAAAATGAAGAAAATATAATTAATTTAATAGAAGAAAACATAAATATACAACGATTAAAAAAAAAACAACTTTTCTCTTTGTTAGTAAGCATTAGTTCCATGTTATTAGATTATTCAATGTTTTTTATCTTTTACATTATTAAATAGAGTTTTCACTGAGCTATAAGCTATGTTGTAGATTAACCAAGGAAAAATATATGGTACCTAAGATTGCACTTTCCATTTGTTTAATAAATCCTGTGAATTATATTATAACTAAATATTAATGTTTTTGTTCCTATTCCCCATTAGGTATATTATATTGTCAATACTTCTCAAATATCCCTCTTAATTAATATAGTTGGCTCTGTCGTCGCGCGCGGAACAGACATAGTCTTAATATTTTCATATAGAGGAGTATAAACCTTACTCTCACTTAGTTAGTCCATAAATCAGATATAAGGACTTGCAATTATCAACTGCAAAATTCAATCATTAAACTTGATTTGAAACTGATTTCAGATGAATGTCATTATTCATGAATATGAAGAAAAACTACAGAAAAGTGCGTCCGAGGTCACACTGCTGAAAGACCAACAAACGGGCCTGATGGCTAGAACAGATGCGAACATAGAAGCCTATCGTAGAGTTAATATATACTCCGTACATTTATGTTGCTGATCACCGAACATATGCTGCCAACCATATTTTATTGCTTTTCACAAATAACAACCTCTATGACTTATTTATTACGAGAAACACACTATAACGCATTGAGAAGAATTGCATGAATTTTGATTACACAATTCTTTTAGATTTTAAATATTTTGGTCTTGTTAAATAGGAATAGAACCTTCAATTTTTTAATTATTGTGGGACATTAAAATTAATAAATAATATACATAATAATATCAAGTATACATCATCAACTTTATAAGCATTATAAGCGAGAAAATTTCTACAAAAATATATTCATTTACTTATTCATTAACTCATATATTTGCAATATGTTCCAGCGTATCGAAGAGTTGGAAGAAAGATTGAAGTCTAATCAGTTCAAGCAGTACTTAGTTCAGAACTCGTCGTCATTCAACGAATCTCCGGTTACTGTCGAGCGCCCTTATTCAGTCACCAGAGATCCCTACAATAATAATCTTGAGACTAATCGTATGGTCGTCTCGAAACCCATGGTACATACGGAATTTCGGAAATCATCTAACAAGATGCCAAAACTTCCGCAAGTCAACTACTCTGATAACAATTTTTCTAATTCTGCAAGAAATGTCGACAAAAAAGGAGCTTTTACTATCTCTAAAAAGAGAAAACTATTCAACGAAAAAGACTTTATAGAATAATTAGGATATTTATTTTTTTCAATTCGTATCAGTATTATTTAGCAACACACTGTTTTCGTTCGTTCGTCGTTTATTTCTTGCGATGTCAATCCTTGTACATGAGTTGATAAATAATTTATCTTTATAAACAGTTTATTTTTAGTAGATATTGAAACGTATTAATTTACAGAGTCTCTATTACTACGTCCTATTACTTATATATTCTTCTTAAACTCTTATATTAATGAAAGACGATAGATCTATATTATAAATATCTATCTAGATATATATACAATGATATATATATATACAATGATATATATATATACAATGACAATACAATAGATCTAATCGAATCGCTATTGCTGTGCAACCCTATTTTAGGTTCTTCAAAGTTACTAATTAATAGCCGCACTTGATACCAAATTGACTTTTCTTTTTATGGCTTCCTCAGAATTATTATCCAATATTTTTATTGGTGCGAAGAATATGAGTGACGAAAAAATGACGAAATGTCATAGATACATAAAAAAATACGAAAAAATATTGTACATCAACGCGATATATGCATAAACTCTGATTTTATTCCAATACGATGTGTGAATACAGGCGAGACTTGTTTTGAGCTACCTAAAAACGAAACAACGACGGCCATCATGAACGGTATCGCGCTGACCTACTTGTATTGAATTCGCCAACGCGCTTCAGTTATATGGGAAGACAGTGTGATATTGTACACCGGACAAAAGATTAAATTAACATATATTCATATACCAGTAACGCGAAATGGTTGCCTTTAAAATAGTTGAGCTGTAATGTACTATTACCCGTAGAATAATGGTCATGAAACCAATTTATATATTCTACGAACTCATATCCGCTGTAATTATTTTTTGAGCACAGCCAAACACGTGAAATAAACAATTCTTTTCACAATTGATATTGTTAATTAATTTAATTTTAATCATTACATGTTCTCTAATAAAAATATGTATTCGAATTTGTCATTGTTTTATCTATAATACTATACGTCTAAAATTCTATTTAATATGGCTCTATATTTGAGATGAAACGGATGACTGGCTAGATACCGGATATCCGAGCAAAACGTGAAGCCGGATAGCCAAGGATAAGCAAGCGCTAATTGTTATTTATTTTAACAACCCATAAATTAAATACAACTTCTACGTACGTTTCATGTCAAATCAGTATTTCCTCGAGAATTCTGGGGATATTCTGATTTTTTACGTAAATTTCCTCGAAGTATCTACGTACATAATAGAATATGAGATTGATATTTGTCTGAAGTCAGTGCGAATTGATTGCGATCATGACCCTTATATATATATATGGTGGTCATTTAAAACTAAACAATATCCGACCTTAACAGAGTTTTCCAAAATTTGTCGTCCAGCACCCTGTAGCAGCATATGCAGTTAAAGACTTTTTCTGAAACTGGTCTAGTCTATAAAGACAAGCAAAACTGTGTCTTCCTAATGAGGAAAAGTTTTTATACATTCACCAAAATTTGCTGTTAGCGCAATTCGAGTACTATTTTCTTTTTATCATAAAATGATAATATGGTGATTATATTACTTGTTGTGTGGATAAATAACGAAGTTAAATTTTACATTTCTGTTTAATGTTCTGTATATATTTTACATACACTTTAATGTTCTATCTATCTCATGTCCGGCCAGATATTCACTTACTATCCGGTATCCGGGCGGATAGTCAATCTAGGCCGGCTACCGGATAGTTACTGAATATTCGTTTCATAACTGCTCTACATACTCTCAATGGATGCAAATCTAAACGTTAAGTGTATTTTGTGTTCTTGATTTTTGTAATGTATATTTCGATTTTAATTTGATGCCCACCTTGGTAACTGACATGTTAATTGTCTAGTTATAAAAGGCCATCCATAAATACCGTCACAGAAATTACAGGATTTTTTTGCCTCCTCCCCTTTAGCTATCGCATTTATATGATACCCTTGCCTCTGTTTCTTTGTTGTGTTGGTACGACATTACATATTTTGAAATTGTAAATTTAGAAATATTAGATAAAAATTTTCAATATTATTTATGTATTTTTCTTGAAAATTCATTTTCATAAAGTCAATGATAAATCAAAATAGGTATGTATAACGAGAAAAAAAATTATAACAATATAAGTTTTTTGATATTTTAGATTTATACAAGTGACGACACTAAACTTATGATTGGCCGCGCTCTCGTCACATGATGTCACATTTTGTTGACTCCCTCCCTAATATGTGACGTAACTTATGGATGGCTCCTAAAACCAATATAATCTAGACACAACAATGTCATTTTAAAAAGTGACTTTAAATGCGTCTTTTAGGTGACATTTAGCATTAAAAAAGATAGCCACATATTCCATTTCATAAGAAATAAAAATTTTATTATGGTCGCCTTCAATAAAATTCTGACCAGCGCCTAATAAATTATCTATATATTATCGAGTAGGTACTTAAATTTCACTTGTACACTTTCTCGAAACCGCAAGTTATTATTGTGGGTAAGTTACATTTCCGATAATAGAATTTAAAATTGATAGTCCGATACAGATGTACATAAATGTATAAGTTAGTCTAAATAACGAACAAACTTTTTTCTGTCTGCTACTTCCAGGATTTCTTTTATACAGAAATGCGGGCTATTATGGTAGAGCAAAATATTTTTTTTTTCTGAACCTACATCCATTCATTTTTTTGGTTCTTTTTCCATTTTACAACTTAGAGCTTATAAAATTTACAAAAATATGTTTGTTAGTGTGTTTACAGTTCATAACACAACTATTGATGCACATTTTATTTATTTTTTAATTATCCCTTACGTAAATTAATAATAATTAATTTGATGGGTACTCCAAGAGTATATAAAATATCGCTTCTGACATAATTATAAGAACATAAATTTATTGCAATTATACAAAGGTCATAATGAGCGGTGTTGGCCGAGAGGTCGAGCGCTGCTTCCAGCGCAACAGCTTCCACCGTTACTTCGTCTACAAAAGGCAACGACATTTCGTCCAGTGAGTGAAAGTTCCGATGGTTCACTCCCCCCTACATCAATCATCGTTCAATCCTCCTTCCGTCAGATATCATGTTCTTATCCTTGAGACTGGCGAAGAACAGGTAGGCTCCTTTGGGATTGCTTGTGGATTAAATTTTGATACGATTAGATTAATTTTAATCCTTCAAAAATGATGTCCTATTGACGCGTAAGTTTTTGCAAGAGGTTTCAATTTCAAGTTCCAGTCACCGCGCACTTGTCAATTTTTCTTAAATTTATCTTATTCCTGAATTAGGTTCCATCGCAATAGGTAGACACTTTTACACTTTTTTTTATCAAAATTTATCTAATCAAAATTATTACTTGGTGTAACGAAATAGCAGTAGTTATAATTATCCTGAATCACGACGCAAATTTTCAAAAAATTAATTTAGTAATTGTTAGAAATCTTTTATATATATTACTACAGTTGAAATGTAATCCCATATGTGTTTTTGCTAAATTTTCACATACATATATTTGCGGAATTATTTAAGGAAGATTTAAATTCTGAATTCATTAACATTTCATTACAGATTAGAGAAAGGAACATTAAAACCGGTCCAGTATAGTTTCTCGAAATTTGAAAGTAAATAAAACAGAACATCTATTCGATTATTTGATTTCAAAACGTCGAAGTTTCTAAACACATACAAAATAAAATTATGCAATCAATAAAAATGGATTATGATAACGCGAAAGTTACATCACGACCCACATTTTTGGTATTACATTCACTTTAATTATATTAAAACACACGAGTCATTTCCTCTCGAGCGTGACGTTTACACGAACGCTCTTTGATGCTACAATTATCATTATTGTAATGAATTCTAGATACATATTTATTGCGTTAGAAAAAGCATAACCTTGTAACGTGATGTTAATTTCGCATTGAAGAATACTAGGAAAGCCAAAATTTTAATAATAGACAACGAAATAAGTATAAAATAAAAACTGCAATCGACAAAAATTGTCTTAGATATTAAAAAAAGGAACACAGCTATTAAAAGGCCATTTTAATGTCTTTGGTCGTATTAAAAATAAATAGTCTATGAAACAAAAACATTGTCTTGTGAAGACTTTTTAAAACAATGTATCTTATTCAAGATTTACATTAGAAATCCACTTTTGTATGTTGTTGTTTATACAGAAAAAAAAGCCTATTTAATAAAAGATACCAATTTAAAAAGCCATAAACAAAGAAAACTCTAAAATCGCCTAAATATGTAAATATTTATCTTGCAAAAATATTTTGAATATAATATGTGTCGCTTCTAAAAATTACATAAGTGAAAAAGTTTAATATTTATAACTTTTTGAACTATTAGTTTTAGAGTTTCGTAGGTTTTATATTTCATTATTATTTTCTTTTGTAATCCGTACATAGACCCAATCATATTTATATTATATATAGGTCCAATATATATATGTCCAATATATATATTGGAGTAAATATGAATCCATAGATAGTAAAAAATACGGTGATACGTAAAGTTATCATGCAAAACGATGTTCACATTTTCTAAAAAGATAGTAATCAAGGTGACTATCTCTACAGATAGTCACTTCCCTACGGAGACCTCTTGGAAACTGAGCGCATAGCATTATTCTCTGCATTTGATTTTTGTAAAAAGACGTTTTAAAAACTATTATCACTCATGAAAACCAAAAAGTAACTTTTAGAACGATGCCATTTATAGTATTTTTAACGGTAATATGACGTAATACCCATGATTAATACTACGTCTTTTTTTTCTACAAAAGAGAGAACATTATATACAAAAATAATTCTATTGCATTATAGCAAACAATAAGTAGGTATCTAGTTAGTTTTTCACCACCAAATTGAAATACCTAATACGTAATGTAAATTTAGTAAATATCTGTTCATTTCACACATTTATAATATACCTACGAAACCCTTTAAATAAATGCCATTTGTGTGGCTCGATTGATAATTATTTAGCTATTCCTAATTAATCTATCAAGCGAATTCCAGTTGTAAGTGTAGTCTATCTGCAGGTGCCCGTAGCGCGACAAGTGAAAATTCTCTGGGGCAGTCTTCGGGAATGGACGTGCCCAGTCCTCGTAATCCGGAGACAGGCTGTCGTAAGAGTAGTGCTCGTACGCCTCTGCCATCCTGGAAATAATTTAATTTATATATGAACTCAATTGAAAATATTTAAATGCATGCATGTAGTCCAGTGATGGGATTCAATTTTTATGATTTAATATCAAGTTTTACCAAATAGTTTCAGAAATATACGACAATAAATTAAGGAAAGCATGATTTTATATAGTGGCTAGAAAAAGTATGACTCTTGCAAAAATAAATTTATTTAATTTAATTGCAACCAAAAAATTTAATGTAATAGGAACATCAAAATAATTATTTTGAAAACACAACTACAAATTCACAAAAAATACACAGAGCTTAAAACTATGAACTTTCCTCTGTTATAGTAAGGGGCAGCAGGAATATGGCCAGTTAATACAGCGCTTACAACCTTTAAATACACTAGTTTCAGAGATATTTTGACAAAGATAATTTATTGAACTATTAGACTCGCTAAATAATCAAACGGAAAATGGGGTACTGGCAATTGAGAACTAATAATTGATATTTTAGAAAAAAAAAACACCTCAGTTATTTTCTCTAAAACCATAATGATGCCCTGATTTATTCAATCAATACGCAAAAACCGTCATAGGTTACGCTCGTATACGGAAAGACCGACTTTCTAGTTATCAGCCAAATCCGCTGCACAAAGCGGCGCGTTCACGTAATGCGGGTAGAAAGTCCGGGTGTGTTACCGAAGTAATTACTCGTGCGGTCTCTCGTCCATTGTCGTTCGCCGACGAGCTTCCTAAATCTTACTAAGTACACATTAACGGATAACTCTTCAACACGACAGGTTCTTACGTCACCAATTTGCCGGTTCGTCTTCATGCCGAGATCGCATCGAGTCGTGACTTAACAGCGTGCGTATCGTAGTACTTTTGTCGTCTAAAGCCAAACGTCGAATTTTAAGAGTTAACACTTAGTTTAAAATCTACATGCAGAGCTTTATTATGGATTTCTTAATAGAAAAATATTAGTAAATAATAAAATGGAGTGAATAATCTTGTTTGAAAGTATTCTTGGAGTTTAACAACTCAAATCACTACATGTGTCATCGACAAAAACTCAGATATATTTTCTCGTTGAGTGTCTATTCCGACAATGAAACGAATGTGTACCTAGGAATGAACTGAATAACCTATTTAATATGAAAGAAAATAAAAAATAATTAAGCAAAATGACAGAAGCTTAAAAAATTTAAAATCTAACCTAACCTAATATCGTTTTACAACTAAAATGCAGTCGAGATCTGGTTATTTTTATATTTCGCATACCTACTCCCATTAATTCATTTTAAAAGATTATCAAAAGAGATATATACATATTACATATATATTGTTGTAATAAATAAATAACGTTGTCTGTATCATGCAAATTGTCTATAGAATTGTGCCGTTGGAGAATATGGAGTGAAGAAAAAAAATTGAGATATTTTTAAAAACTGTATAAAGATAAGTTCGCAGGTAGTTGATATATGTTTTGACCCCGTACTTGTGTAAACTTTCATTTCGTATTCCGTTTTATAAAACGGAAAAAATATTTTCCTTCCGAATTTTAACCGCAAAAATCAAAACTAAAGGGCTCATATCAATGACTATGCTTAGGATATGTTTAAATTTCCTAAGTTATTTTTTTTTCACACAGACAAATTCTGAAGTGAATCTATATATATTGTTATCAACTTTAGAATGAAATACTAATGGATTTCGTTCCAATCGCTGTAATATGTATGTTGTTAAGGACAAATTAAAATTAATTTTTGAAATCAATTATTGTCTATTATTTAAAATTAGGGATTAAAAGAAGAGAAAAAACAATAAGAATGTTATTATAACAATTTTAATGATATGCGCGCTTGTTACTTTCGATTTACTTTTGCAGAAACTAAGTTATATGTTCAACTAAGTTCATGCAAATTATACGCGATAAAGTCGTATCGACATTTATTTGCAACATAAAATTGGACAGTCGCCTGGGACCTGTTTTCATACTGCAACATTTAAGCGGATATTGGAGAAAGTACAAAAATTAAAAACAATCAACCCAGGACCGATCGCTTTCGATCCATTGATTAACATAACTTGCATATCATCATGCATAAAAAATACTTTTATACTATCATTTATATAAACAGAATCTCGTAAATGATTGTCCATACACGAATAAATGCTTTATTAAGTTAAATTATGTCTTATGTTCCTATTGCAACTGTTTTGTTACTTTCCGTATTATTTTCATAATTAACGATGCCTTGTGGAGCGATGGTAGTAGCAGCTATTGCTATTTCTTCTGCAGCTATTGCAGCTATCTATTACGGCTATTGCTTCTGATTAAAAATATCGTACACACGCGAATTGATATCGTTAAATTTAATTAAACAATTCATTATTATAACTGTCATCTTATCTACAGAATCATATTAATGTCACCATACAGCTAAAACTTACTTTCATTAAGTTTCAAGTCTGCTCAAAGTGCCGATGAAATAATAAACTGATATTGACTTTTATTTATTTTTGGGAACGATGTTTCTTATCACACTCAGGTGCTCGGTGGATGGGCGGTTACAGGAAAAAAAAAGTGTAACCACAACGGAGAATGTTGACCGCTGTATAGTGTATAATTCTCCATCTCTCTGTCTCCTTGCATTATTTTTTTAGAATTTTACAATAATAATAAAAAAAGAATTTGCGACTTACAAATATTTCTTCAATTTATTCACTTATATTATTATTTATTTAATTACGTTTAAACGTTCTAATTAATTCCATTGTTATTATTCAATTAATAACATATATTTACATACAGCGAAAGGAACTTCGTTACAACCGGGTGTCCTAAAAACACCTCATTAGTTTTTTTGTTGATAAGGTAAGAATATTCAATATTTACTATATTTGGGATGTCTATCTTGTTTTATGCATATAGATTAAACGCTATGATATATAATAACATACATTTCATATATTTGCATATCATTTAGCATATTATTGGCTCGTTCCATCTTTAATATTTCACATATTCTTAGGAAATAGTTTCACGTCTAAACCAAGCAAGCCAATTCTTATAAATTTTGACTGTACAAATATTTCGTAGTAAGTCACAAATGCATAAAAATGCGTAAAAATGTAGTAAGTATATATAACATGCTGAAAGTATAACCTCGATCGCATTGAATTCATAGTTTCATATACAGAAGAAAATGCCCACAAGTATGTTTAACTTTATGTGCTTACAATCGCATTTTATTTTTCGACCTTTTAAAGATCAAAATTCTACCAAAGGGATTATTTTAATCTCTTTGGTAGCCATTTCGTAATACTTAGACAGGCATACATCCACATCTGCCAATCTCATACAGTTCTTTACACTGCAAATAATGAAACGCAAACTTCACATACGACTGGCCACACCTTCATGACATACGCAAGCCATTAATTTTCCCATATTCAGACAAAATCAATTAACGCAAAACAATGTCTAATTACTTTTCTATTGTTCAGCCCTCGCTCGACTCGGGGTCAATGTTAAGGAAACGGGTTTCTCTCCGCGTCACCGCGGGCGGATTCACACAGGTGCGACTTTCATTTATAAGAAAGACAAAAAGAAATAACAACGCGTTCACACGCTACAGTTGCTTCTCCTTGCCGGTGAAGGTAAACGCAATGTGTGTTTACGTTTCCGTTGAGTGCATCGTAAAATATAATAATCGCTACTAACATCATCGGCTCAAAACAATGCGGTAGTTCTTGAAAATGCAGTTTTTGTTTATTATATAGAACTGTTCGTAGCTTTTTTGTCAATGCCAGCTAACTTCACGGTGAATTTTGTTTTGCGAGTGCACACTGCATGAATAATTGAATGAATCATTCTTTTGTAATGTATACATGACGGATTATAATTATATTATCTGTGCCTACCGCAATCTGTATACCTTGACAGACGGCAATGGTAGGCACAAAATAATTGGAGAAATTAACATTTTTTTTTTGTTTCAAATATGTATATTTTTATGTAATTATGAAATGTGAAAATAAATTCTGAATTTAAAGTATTATTACAACATGAAACGTAATTTATTAACCTGCATAAGTCACACAGCAAAGTACAGTTTTCGCCACATTTAATAATAATTGTGAGGTAGTGTGGGCCATTCACCAAGCGGGCGCAGTGTGGATCGGTCGATAGGCTTATGTAATATAACTCTCTACTAGGCTTAGAGCCTTTACCATCAGCTCTTTTTAAACTGATATTTAATAAAAACACACTTTTAAAATAAAAATTGAGTTCGGCTTCCTTTGACTTGACGGTTGTCCGGGTTAAAACCCATTAAAAGGAAGACATGCAAAGCAATTTTCGTTTTAAAAGTGACTTTCTGTTAAAAGTCAGTTTAAAAAGAGATGGTATCTCATAATTAATATAGCTGGGACTCTTTAATTTCCCTTACGAGGCACGGAAGCGTTTGAAAAAATCTCACTAAACTAAACGACGACTAAACTATTTAGTCGTAGTTTAGTTTAGCGTTTAGTCTAAACATCCAACTTTCAACCTCAGCGTACGTCACTCGAATTTGATATCGTTACTTGCGTTGTTTATACGACCTCCTCAGTGCACCACTAACGCATTCCTAGGTAAACCTGAATTTTAAGGAGATAGCTAAACTCACAGGCAGCAAAATTTGACACCTTGTATGCTGTTGTATCATATATAAAAATTTACTGGATAGTGTATGTTGTCCATATTTAAAACTCTACTCTAAGGCGCAGATCAAGCACTTAGTACGTGATATATTTCTGAGTTGATTAACCGAAGTGCACTAATCTGATGCGTGTTTCGCTTTCAATGCTAGATATCCTGAGATGCTAAACATTCGTACAAATAAAAGTCACAGTTAACACCAAATTTACAGAATATGGAAGAGAAATTTATGGGAGGCGCCATTATCGCAGGTTATTTTAATTAGAGCGCAATAAAACATGGAAAAAAATTTCGTTGCGTTTTTTGGAAAATTGAACATTTGCAAATAATTAATTTTATTCATTGATGCTTTTATTACAAAATCTAATTTTTGAATTCTGTATGTAATGAAAAGCAGCATAGATTTATATCGATAAAATTATTTTAAGATCCGTCAGAATATTCTTATGTGATAAGGTTAATACCGCATAAGTATATAATTATTGAGAGGAAAATATAAAATCACAAGTGAACCAAGGACAGCCTAAAGATTCATTATGTATTCGTCAAATAATAACAGATTATATTTCAATCACGTGTGATATTACAGTCAAATATTTTTCGTTTAAATATGCAATCTCAAAAATTAACTCATCGTATTCAAAATAGTTTTAACTATATTGTAAAACATATCGTTTAATCGAAATATTCAAATCCAACCGCATCTATAAATAATTTATAATGTATTTAGAAGATTGTTAAATGTACCAAAAAAAAGTTAACAGCATTTAATAACACTTTATACTCATTTACTTATGAGGGTACGTTAAAAACATATTAATATTAACAATTAATTATAAAATTATATAAAAATACAAACAGTAAAATTTTAGATACTAAAATAAACAAAAAAGTAGCACTAATCTAAAAAATAAAAAAAAAACATTGACCAGTTCCCTCCGATACATTTATTACAATGTATATAATTAATGGAGATGATTGCATATGGCGCATTTCAGTGAAAACTAAAGACAATGAAACACATCGTGCGTGTCTCACGGTGCGCAAAATTTATTGTTCGTTACATAGAAACACTAAATCATCAACTGCAGCACCTGTGCGCATAGATGCACGCATAAAGACAATCATAAATTTAAATCAACCGCGTTAGTTGCGAGTGCCGTTTGCAAGCGAAACGGCTGGCTGTAAGTTTCTGCAATTCATCAGGATTCATATTTATAGGTATCCTTCTCAATAGAAATAAAACAAATTATTGATGTACCAAACACGGGATTCCGTAGCGGCTTCGTATGTTTTTGCTAATCCATAAGAAAGAAAGAAAGAAAATTTCATTTTGATGTACATATACGTATGTTAGTGCATCAAGTTTAATGTTGTCATCAAAGAAGGTTGTCACTCAGCATTAATTGTATGTAGTATACAACAAACAGATGTCGTTTTATCGCATTCTAGAAGACGAGGCGAAATTTCACTCGCTATCGACACTAATGAACAAAACTCAAAAGGGCATATCTTAATTAGTTTAAGCGCTTTGTACTATTATTTCAGGAATTTTGTTAACTATAAGATAGTTATTTTACAATAGGTAAGACCTGTTTAATTTCAAGTTTAAGTATTTGGCAACTATTTTAATTTCTGTTACACATACACAGCGAATGTCTATACATATAATAAATCATAAACGAGTCGCGTGTATACACATTAATTACGTAGACTGCACTGAAAATTTCTGGAATGAATGAGAAAAAATTACTTACTATGAATGGTCAAAAATGAATTTATTGTTTCTCAAAATATTTACTGTTAGCATAAATGCACTTTTTCATACGAATAAACCAATTTTGACAACATTTAAGCCAATTCTCCCTGGTGATACATTCATACTCTTCGACAGTCTCTTCTGGTGAAATAGTTGACGTCGTAGTTGGTTCTTATTTTTGCGAACGAAAAAAAAGTCACATGTAAGTCAGATGTAAGTTTATTATAACGATAAAAATTGAAACAATCATATGAAAATGTATTTTTGTGCAATCAGCAGGTCGTTGTTATTGATATATCAATATTTACCGACAAGTTTACATACATTTATTTTTAACGACTTACTAATGTTTAGCATTAAATGGGAAAACTAAAACAATTATTGTCGCCACCTTGACAACATACAATACAAACCTACAACATAAAATATATAGCGAAAAATATAAGTGAGTAAAAGACAAAATTGATTGATATATGTTAATCGAAAAACTAACGCGCATTATGAACCTCCATGTCGTTTTGTCTGTCTGTCCGTTTATGTCCTTTCACGCGCGAACCGCATCCGATTTACGTGTTCGTTTTTTTATACTCATAACTATGTTGTCTGGATACAAGATATATTTCGTTACACAAAGTAACGTACGAAAAAAGCAATGACGACAATGGTAAATCGAATTAGAAAAAAAGATATTTTTGGGAAGTTTAAAAGGTTTACGCTTAGTAAACCGTTAGAAACATACATGTCAGATTAGTGTGCTATTATATATGGAAATCTTAAAAGACTAACAAGAAAGTCCGCGATATCCTATATCTTGATAGATATATTGATCCTTAGATGATAAGGATCATACATAACAAGCACTTTTGTCTTTCAAATAACACCCAGCTGTCGACGGCGGTAACTCACTTGGGCCCATTAAAAAAATAAAGAACGTTGTATAAAAAGAGGCCTTGTTATAAATAAAATATATTTTATTAGCTTATGAAAAAAAAAAGGTACACGGAATACCTAAAATAGTTAAAAATATGTTTAAATAAAAATGCTTGTTTTATTATTGTATTTATTTATTACTATGTAATATTTATTATTATATTATGTTATTATTATATTTATAAAACACCCAAATAAAATTCTACTTGTTTATGGGCATAGCAAGTTATTAATAAATTTCTTAAGGTTGTGAAAATTTTCCAAGATCTAATTATTATTTTTTTGTTTTCATTTTCTACGAAGCTTGCTCCACTATAATTTATTTGGGGTAATTTTCATACTATTCGAGTATGAAAATTACCTCAATTAAATTTTAATTATAGTGGATTTTACACAATTAGATTTTACACAATTAATCGATTATTTTTCGATAACGAGTTCATATGGATTTGTATACATACAAAAAAAGCGTATATCATTTTTTTGAAAGTCTCCTTCGAAATAGCAGCCGGTAGCCATCGGATATCAAGTACCTAACTTATACCCGAGATTATTCATTATCAAGACTTTATCTTGATCTCGATCTCGATCGTGATCCCGAATCGATAGATCGTCTATCGAAGGAATTGTTGAATTTTAATCTGCTTTTCGGCATTGACGCAGTATCCACATACATCACAGAGCCCGGGCGCGGAGAGAATTTGAGTGCGTCACGTGGCGCCGCTTCCCGACGACCGCGCCCGTGTTTGCGATCTGGCCGATACGTTATAGTAATGGTTTCAATATCGATTGCGATCCACACTGCAGTGTTCCAGTGTAGATTATTATCCCGGTAATGATATTGCTTTCAGTCGCGTTACGCCTTGTTTTCAATACAGATCTCAGTCCTATATCTTTTTCCATCCCAATTTTGTGCTCACTTCCTGTACTAGTGTTGTTCTCGGTTAAATTTTGATATCGATGCTAACACCGCTCCTAGCTTTTAGTTTCGTTACAGATCTTTGGTCGAAACTTGATCCCAACCGTAAATCCGATAAGAATAGTTTTGTTTATAAGCATATATAGTCAGTTTGGTTAAGTGATTTCACATAAAAGAAAAACAAACCGCATAAGCCTTTTCTTCATACTTTCGCTACTATATTCAGCTTTTGTACTTACGTCTATATTTTGGGTAAACGTATATAAAATTTTAGATCGAATGGTTCAAGTGCTTTTGCGTTAAAGAAGAGCTAACAAAGAGATGGACGTCGTTTTGTATTTGTACAGCCTAATATTTTAACCAGAAGTACACAGCTCTCTATACGCAAAATCTAAGATGTTTCATTACTTTTTGCATTAAATAAATGCAAATGTATAAAAGATAAAGGATGTTTTACTTTTATAAGCATTAGTAGAGTTGTATTAATTTGCCGATATATATTCCCATAATATACGGCCATTTACTAAATTAGTTCACGCTCTCTACATTATTTGTGACTTTTATAATAATGCAATTCAAAAAGCCTAAACCACATGCGAGAACTATAGATAGTTCATCACATGTCCTTCCGTCTGTTCGTTCTTCCATCCCTCTGTAGACAACAGTTCTCCTAATTGTTAAATTAGTGCTACTTTTACGTTCTGTGGATAGGCAAATAGACACGGAAGCTGATATAGTTTAATTAAAATATTCATTATGCGGGCCTCGGACAGTACGCAAAACGTGAGAAAAGAAAATTCACATAAAATACGATTCAACGTCTTTTTAACAACATACTCTTTAATAATATATATTCACTCGAAATATATAGATACATAATATAAAAATATCGTATATTACGATATTTATTGCTGTAAAAAACATAAATTACCTGGAGTGCCTTCTTGATTTCCCAATAGGTAACACGTAGTCAGGGTGATGATGCACGGAGACGCGAGGCCTGGGTTGACACATCATTGGAGGAGGTGGTACGTAACCGTAGATGGGCTCATAGATAAGAGACCGAGGAGCATAAGCTGGTTCTTCTATATAAGAACGCCTGCGGTCTCCTACAAGCATGTAAAAAATATAATTAGCGGTAATAGATATTTCCTACAAAAAGCTGCAGTCACATTTTAAGTTTGTGAAGAGCCACTAAGTTTTCGAATATCTTAAGAATTGAAAATTTTATTCTATAATTTATGCTTGTGGTAATAACGCTACTGATTTCTTAAAAAAATGGTAAATGGTCATAATAATCTAGACATGCCTATAATGAAACAGTAGTAAAAAGAATTTGTTAATGATATTTGATGATATTTGAGTAAAACTTCTCTGGGAGGTATTAGAAACGTTGAAAAATACGTTTCAATGGTTTTTAGAATTTGTGTTTGTCCGTCTATCTATGCGTTTGTTTGCGATCTCCATAAAAACTATTTATTAAACAGAATCTATAAAAATTAAGCATGGTAGTAGTTTATATCCCAAAATAACATATAGCATAGTTTTTATCTTATTTCACTGCTATTTTTTTAAACTATACATGTTTTTAACTAAAACTAAAACTAAATAGAAGCCATTATCAAAATCAAAAGCTGGGCAAAGATCGGAATCGAAAACGGGAACAATATCGAAATCAAGGTCAACAGCATGATCGGTCGATATAAAGACTGCAAAAATACATTTGATGTTCACACGGGCGGAGCTATAATTGAATACTAGTAGAGGATAAAACCTTGTAACCTAATACCGACTAAAAATTATTTACCTGTTTTCAATACAAAAACCTTATAATATTGATTTTAATCTGTTAATATATCCAAACTTTCACAATCCAAAAGGGGAAAATATTTTAAGTTCACTATCGGTCTAATACCTTTTAGGGTTTCGTCTTATCAAAAAATGTCCCCATCGTATCTTGTCGCATACTTCGTGGAATATATATTTTTACTGTTGCGACTAAGTGGGCATAGAATAGACAAGCCGTATTTCATTGCACACGTCGCGTTGATTGTGCACGTAGGGAATTATGAGACTATTATATATTCTGTGAACTAGGATGGCGTGTGAGACATACATACTATTGTGATTTTTGGTTTTTATAATAGTTATTCATACGTGTAATCCCTATCTTGGAATAATTCTAATAAAATTGTATTAAATATGTAGTAAGAAAATTAGAATAATAACAAATGCAATTTTTTCATCTATTCCATTTAATTTAATAGATATAAAGTAATTTTTCAAAATTGACCAAATAACTGTTGAACGCGGCGATAGACATTTGAATACTATGTAAACTAGATATCTAGTGTTATAATCGTGACCTAGTATGATAAGTAGATACTAATTTTTAAGAAAATCCATGAAAACATCATAAAACTTTTAGAATAATAATCATTGAGATATATTTGTAAGAACATCCATTTTATATAAGATTGGGGAAAAGTTTTTTTTGTATTATAATATATATACAAATTCAAGATAATTTTTCGTCAACCGTCGGTCAACCATTTTCTAATTTTTATTTTGAAATTTTGTAACAACGATATCTTACAAACAAATGACCGATTTTAATTTTTAAACATCCTTTAACGCAGTTTTTTGAGTACTGAAAATGTTGTAGAAAAAACAAAATCGATAAGTCTCAAAATTTCAGTTATGTTGAAAATCTTTTTTTTTTTTGAAATTTTTAAATGCCATAACTTTGGAACGCTTTGTTCAATTTCAATGTTCAAGACGGTAATCAACGCAGTTTTTTGAGGTCTAAAATGTTATACTAATAGCAAAATCGATTAGTCGTAAAGTTTCTAAGTTATTCCAAAAAAACGCTTTATGGATTTTTTTCGTTCACGATATCTCACGAACCAATCAACCGATTTGATTTCCAAAACGGTATCAGACATACGGACACCATCGTAAAAATAGTCAGGGTAGCTTCCTAGGGCTTCAAAACGTTGAGATCTGATGAAAACTCGATTTTCGTAGAACGGGATGAAACCAATAACTTCCCGAATTTCGAAAATTTTAATTTTCTTAGCGGGAAGATAAAACATATCGCAATATGTTTAAAACAAATTGATCCCTACAAACTGTAGCTCATTAACTAGATCCATTAATTAATATAAATAAAATGGGGTCATCGTCAAACTTTTGACTTTGCTTGGGTAACAAATATCTTAATGATATAACACTGCGCAATTAGCAAACTCTTCCGTATGTCACTATAAATTTTGATTAATTGCACCAAGTGTCCCCTCATCGATATTTATATCTTAGTTGCGAAAACGAATGATATCTGGAATGTCATGTTCTTTTGCAATTATTACAGGCAGATGCAGATCAAACGGCGTCTCCTAACTGATTCTCATGCAAAAAAAAATGAGGTAGACTCTATCGGAACACAGTCGCTCATTTTTGCGCGAAACGCCTTTGAAACAGCCTAAAAAATGCCGAACGCCTTAAATATAACGCGTTCTATATACAACATGTTAGAGATTTGTAACAGTAAGTACAATTGCAATATTCTTTAAACTCGTAGAAGCCCTGATTGAATTCGATTAGTTCTTTTGAAGGATTGAGCGGTGTAAATTATCTCTATTTTTCTTTACACAATTTAAATGCGGATATAGGTCCTTTGTAAATGGGACCATTTTCTAAGATAATGGTCTAATTAATCACAAAACTACAAGGTATTCACGACATTATGGTGCTATAAAGAGCTTTAAAAACAATTGTTCAAATGCAATGTGTTTACCAGATTGCAGTACGACTGTAATTTTCATAAATTATGTGGTTTGATTTCTTTATAGAAGCATGGATGTAAACAATCTTTTTAATAGAAAATTTGAAATTACCGATAATAATGTAAATAAAACAACGTTCACCTTTAAAATTGTTGAGTTAAAATACCAATTTAAAATGTAATTTCCCGGAAAAAATAATGACCATGAATTTCGTATAGACAAAATTAAGATTAAATGCTATTGTGCAATTTTTTTTTTTAATTTCCGACAAATCTTTCAGGAAACGTAATATAGTAATATAGTAAATGAATAATGTGTATAAACGATATTAAATTTCAGGATTTGTCCGTAAAATATGTAACGAATAAGACTTATTAAGAATTCATATTTTGATTACGGTGACCGTCAGAGAACTTTCTCATTATTTATAACTTTGACGTAAGAGATTTAAAATGTGTCATAACCATATATTAAAAACATCATAAATATAGTTATATCACTATCATATATAGAGATAAATTCATGTCTCAATCAAAGATAACGGGTTCTGCGGTTTTGGATGAAGAAATCGATATTTTAATGCTACCTGCGGATGTATATAAACGAATTCGTGTAACCAGATCGCAAATGATGCGAACTTCTGAAAAACATTTTCATATTTTTATCCGCCAGGTGCTTCATGGCTGTTAATCCATAAGCGCCATACCTAAGCGATTTACGCTTCAGTTCGCTCGTCAATATATTTGTACAAGTGCTTCGTCGTGTTGTCGCGTTCGATATTGAATTTCTACTTGTACTTCGAGTAAGATTATTTATCAATTCTAGGGATGTATATGGGCTCTCTGCCCTCGACACGTACCGATGACCTACAACTTTCTCGTCGGTTTGGTCGTCACGACAATTTTGTCGTGTCGCAGTTGCGAGTTACGAGTTCGTTATGAATAATTGATGTTCTCGTAATGTTGCTAATCACTGTGTTACCTAATCGGAAATACTTTACCAATTTAAACGGCCCTGTCGTTGAAACATTAAAATACTTTCTAATAATGATCATCGACGTTATACATTCGTTACCAGTTCAATAGCGTAATATGTCTCTAGAAATACACTGTCAGCATCCGACGATTTGATCTACTTTTAGTATATACATCCAATCGAATTATTTGAACATTTTATTGCAACAAAGTACTTGAATGCTAAGCCGTTGCAGATAAAAAGCCTTCTAAATCTATCATTTAAAATTACCACTACCATTTGTTGTACAGTTTGTATTTATATTTGTAACAGTACGTCAGAAAACTATTGATATAATACTATAGATGAATGTACGGAAAATTAGGGTCATTATTATATAAGGCTTTCAATAATGAAAAGGCACAATCGAAAACAATGTGATTATAAACAATGTATCTAATCATACAAAACAAGTATTTAATTACGCTAAAACAATGTACCTATCTAACGAACATTACCTATTAAATAATTGTAGTACGTACGAATTATTTCTGGGTGATTAAAAGGACACGTTGTTTTCTAAATTTAATAGTAAAATCCCATTATTTGTCTGTTGCATTTCAAATCGATCGCAATTGTTAAATTTCATTTTAAAGTCGTTCAATAATTTTCAAAACTAGAAATAAGTCGTAAACAAATTACGTACATACGTGGATATTTAATACGTATTTCTTAATACCTAAGTTGGAGACGTAAATTGCAGTGATCTATAGGTATTATTTAAACATTTGTAAAATGAAGAAATCAAACATGTTTAGTGATTTACAATAACGTATAAACATGGCACATAAATATAATCAAAGTTAGTATCCATTTTTAAACCAAAGTAATTTGATAATCAGAATTTCCTATTTAATTAATTTGTGTAATTATAATTATTGGTTATCGTAATGCAATGAATTAATTTATTAAGTAACAATTTTAACAGCCGCAAGGAACCTCTTTGAGGAACAATGAAAGGAAGCGCTGATAGCACGGCCTATGCAAATACGTGATTGCAATTGGTTTGATTGCTTTTTTTATATATTTATATTATCTTTTTTTATATGGAACAAGGGAAGTTTATGCGTGGAACTTACTTATTGGGATTTCGCACTCGTAAACTTCAATCTCTGGATGAAAATCATGGACAGAAAGTCTGGACTTTTTGCGTCCACCGTACATAGGATAGTCCGGCGGTACGACGTGGGCGGGCGACATCGGTATACTCATCTCATCTTCCGATTCGTAGTTCTTCGTCGGTACGTAATAAAAACTGGCGCTGATCGGCTCACCCACGAACGAGTTCATGTTCTCTCCTTGACTAGAATCGGGGGGATCTTTCGATAAACCGTACGCTTCGGTGTCCCATGGGTCCAGGTAGATTCTCTGATTGTGTCTGGCGCTCGGTTCTTCACCCTCGCTGTCGAAATCCACGGCGGCCCAGTAAGCGCCCCCTGCGTGTCCGGGCATCGCTGGTCTAACACTAGAAACTCGGTTGGTTATTCACAGCACCTCTTCTACTGAACGTTCGGTCTTTACTGAAGAGAAGACCGACGAGCGTCGCGCGCACAATAGCCGCGCCGCCGCCACATATGGCGCGCTTATGAAGACCGCTTCGCGACTGATTGTTATTCTCGACGCGAAAAACTCGAGGCAGCAACCCGTGGCGGTGTTGCGGCGTTCACCTCTCGGAGCGATTAAAACGTGCGCGCGCGTCGCTAGCTCACAGACAAATAAACGATCGCACCTTTCGCATGTGTGGTCTTTAAAAAGCGAGCAGTGTGTTAGTCTCTATAGGAATCGGAATTTTAATATTTGGCTTTCGAATGTATCCGACATGTGCACATTGCGAAAACATTTTTTCGCTTTTGAAATCGTCAATCGTAAATATTACAATATAACATTGACACTCCTAGACGGGGCTTTTTTTTTAAATCTGAACTGTTAACGAGAAAACCGAGCAATTTTCCTACTATAATTCCAACTTCTTAAAAATCATGTTATTTTAATACCTTCCTTATACTTTTCATTAGCTTGAAAATTTTTAGTTTACTTTTTATACTAAAACAATGGGATGATTAGGAAATTTTAATTTCTCCACATTTCCCAACAACACCCCAAATATTTAGACATTGTACTTTGTTTTAGACCCTATTTATAATCCAGAAATATTGATATTACAGATTTCGGAAAATCAATACTTATTTTCATTTTAATAATAAAATCAAAGAGTACGCCGACAATTTTTTTTTGTTTTTCCCTTTGAAATTCTTTTTCTGTTTTCATATTCAATTAATGAAATAAATTTATCTCTAAGAAATGTGACACACATTCTTTTAATGTCACCAATCGTTAGCGGAACAGGGCAAAATCGAAATTCGCTCGAGATGCGAGATCGCAATAGCAGATCGATTTTTGGACTGGAATTTGCAATTAATAGCGGGACCGGGATAGGAATTGGAATCAGTTTTGAATACGTGATTGGAACATCAACTTATTCACTTTCGCAACCAGCCGGTCAACACTCTTCTATCTATGTAAATTTTGGTTCCGCCCGTATTTCGAAACATTGTCTGTTGTCAGTTCTAATTACAATATACTAAATCACCTATAGTTTTTCTTAAGCTTTCGAGTAAACGTTTTAAAAATTACGGGTATAGAGTTCCAGACAATCACGAAAAGTACATAGAATTGAAAGCGGGACCTGCATCCGAGATCGAAACTGTCAATAGAACCGGTCACGACATCAGGATTGGAATCGGAAATCGAAATTAAGAACGGAACTTGAACTAGGATTGAAAAGGGTTCAGAATGGAATTTAATAAAAGATATAGAAGTTAATTTTATGTTCACAGAGGCGAAGATGCAGACGAAAGGTAATAATTCTTAGTAAAATTACAAATCGCTTTCAAAAATCGCTATTCCAAACTGACGAGAGATTGGATATACAGTGAAATTATATTAATAGAACTTCATGAATACGGATTTTGTGGCAAAACGCTAAAGAAGATGGATACAGGTACAAGCCATCTTTGAAAAATGCAATAAATGCCAAATCTTTTCAATTCAACACGTAATTTTTTTTAAAAAACTAGAGGTGTTGGAACGAAATTCGTTTCGCTTTATATTATTCTATATCAAATAGCAGGAACAGTGAAATAAATTAACGCGGAATGCAGTGGCGGCGCTACACCACTCGTGGACGTCGGCGACATCAGGTTTGCGAGGCCTCTTTTTAATAACTTGTAGGCAAAACTTTTTGCGAGGCCTCTTTTTAATAACTTGTAGGCAAAACTTTTTTGGTTGCGAGGCCCCTTCAGGCGCGAGGCCGTCGGCGGTCGCCGACGTCGCCGACGCCTAGCGCCGCCTAGCGCCGCCACTGGCGGAATGGGCTATTTGTAATAAGAATATTAAAAAATATACGGTTTTTTGAAAAAGTAACTCCTCGGGAATAGCTTATGTTTTACCTTGTGTGATTTTTTACATGCATTCTTTATTTGTGATATCGTTTTGAAAACTGAATGTCGACATTATAATTAATTTAAATTGAGAGAATATTGGCGCTGAACAACAAGATTCTGCGTCGCCTACCGCCGCCTCAATGACGTAAGAAAAGAAGGTAGCGTACGTTTTCCCGTGTCGAGGATATATTGGGTACTCTACAAGTGCAGTATGAAATGGTTTTGCAATTTGGATCTAAAAAGTTGTTATTGACAGGTTGAGATAGACTCCAGGGATAAAAAAAAAGAGTGCGTTCTTAATGAGAATGGGCCTATGGTAGTACAATATTATGACGATTGGGTGTTTAACGCTCCGGCTACCTTTAAAAGACTGATGGAACAGGTCTTGGTAGAATTAACCGAAGAAGCATGCACAGTATGGCTAAATGATGTTATAGTAATAGAAAAGGATTTTGATGACCATTTACAAAAGTTAAAGCAGGTCTTGCTGAAAATTCCAGATGCCAATAAAGAAAAACGAAGTGCACCTCAAAGAAATGGACATTAATTCGAAAACATGTTAATTACCTGGAACATGTGAGACATTAAACAATAATAATTCGTTTGTTAATAATTAACTGGCAGTGCAAACAACAATTGAAATATTTATAAATAACTATGTAAATTCTTTTAAAGAGAGATAAGTACCAATAAACAAATTCTGAGCTTACTGTAATAATGTATGTACAAAATGTTCCAATTCCTGTAATATAATATTTTTAATGTTAACATGAATAACTTAGTCGATTAACTTGTCGAGTTGAATCAAATCGTGGCGTAATAATTTGCTTGCTATATGTTTTATCTACGATATTAATTAGAAACGGCATCGGTTGGCAACGGATCGTAATTTGCCGCGACAAGTCACCCGCGCGCATCGACAGTGGCGTAACTGGGGTGAGATGGGTAAGGGTGGCCGGTGCTCACCCTAGAAAAATCGATAGTACTTAAGAATTATTTACTGTTTAGTCCTTTTTAATTTAAGATCAGTTAATTAGATTGATAGGTATGCTGTTATTGGCTATGTGCATGTCAGCAGCGCCCAGGCTGCGTTCGCAATTACTTGAAAACAATGTCAAATAGTTTTGTTTTCCATATAAAAGCAAGGCTTACATTTACTTAACATGCGAATTAGATGGCGCTGTTAAAGAGTTTTGCTATATTTATTTTATTTAATGAATACATTAATTATTAACTATCGCACAACATGTAAAAAATCTAGAATGTACACCGACCATTTGTGCCGTTATAACAACTATAATAACCTACTCATATTTCAAAATACAAATTGTAAGACACGCAAAAGTAATTTTGAAAGAGTTTTCCAAATTGATACAGTTTTCTGCCACGGCATGCGCTGCATTCGCTTTATTGTGCCTGACATGTCCTTTGCCCACAGTGAATACACAACATGTACGCGCTAAGCAGAAAAGTGCGGCTACACGAAAGGAGCCGAATGCACCCAATCGAACCCGAATGCCGCTTTAATATGACATCCGCGAAAGAGTCTTTACCACCCAGAATATAGTGTCGAGAATGGTATGACTCGTACTCATACCGTACTATCCGAAGCATAAGAGCCAAAGCTTGTTCAAGCTTATTAAAATATAATAATTAAAAAAATATAAATAAATGTCTCATGTCTAATGTATTTATATTTTCGGTTTTATAAATATATCCATACACCGTTCTAATTAAAAAGCAACGTATTCGCTTCGGAATTAAAAAATTTCATTATGAACAACATATATATACATAAGTTAGCACGTGTATCATCAATAATGTTAAAAAAAAAATACTTAACAAGTGCGAATAAGACCTCTCAGCTTGAGGGCTGCATGTAAACTTAATTATGTTTCATCCGCCAAGGGTCTCAACCATTCGATTTTTGCCTGTTTTAAACACCAATACTGACGAAATATCTTTTGTTCTCTTCTGTTCTTTTTTGCAGCGTTCGACGCGAATGAAACGTACGAAAAATCTTACCATAGGTCAAAAGCCGATCGATTGTAATGTGTTTGAGTTATCCTAGACGACCTTTTTTCATTCTATGAAAATGTTCGATCCGCGATATCTCTAGAACGCCTTAGCCGATCTTCAATGTTTTATACAATGGATGGGTTATTTTTTGTACTAATTTTTAATCATTTTTTGTACGCCAATCGGACGTACGGTGTCCAAGTTATGTTGAAGAAACCTATTCTATGAAAATGTTCCATCCACGATATCTCCTAAACGCCTTTTTTTTTTGAAGAAAAAAGGATCGAAAATCATTTTTATAAAGCCGAATTAATAGAAATTTTAAATATTTATGGCGAGAAATTAAAAAATATTCTCTCATACGTCAGTCTACAAAACTATTCATACTCCCACTTCTTTCTTTTTTCATTTTCTTTGAGGAAAGGCTTTGAGTCCTTGTTTTTTGCTAAATTTAATAACGCAATGTCAACTAGAAGTACTCTATAAGTTTCGATTTATTTAAGAATGTCAAAATATGCGAAGAAAATGGCCGTATTTTATTAAAATTATAATTTTTAATATATCTTCCATCATAATTTTTAATATACATTTTAGAAGCCGTAGAACTATGTGTTTGATATTAATTTCAATTTGATATATTCATGCATTCTTAAGAAAAAGAGCCTTGTCAGATAAACAGACAAACGGACAGATTGACAACGAAATAATCCTATAAAAGTACCTTTTGAGGTATGGAAACCTAACAAGAAAAAAAAATTCTTAAGATTTAAATGGTAAAAACCTTACTAATTGAATATTTTTTACTGATGGAAAAAAGATGTTGAAAACTGGTTAAAGTACAAGTCCATTAATAATTTTGTAAGTATATTGCCTTTTTTCATTTTATAAATATATAGTCGTACATAATTCCCTAGACTTTAATCTACAGGTGATTGGCCGGGTCAAACTGAACAACTTTTGTTCTAAGGACTTTGGCGGAAATGCTTAATTTCCGGTTTAACGGTTTTAAAGTTTACAAATTTCAATCTATATTTTATTACTTTACTTTCGTAAAATGCAATCTCTCAGTTACATTTTACTCAATACTATCAAAAAAACTATTTAACTTTTTTATTTAATAAGAAAATAACAGTAAAACTCTCAAAGAAGTCTTAAGAATTTTAAACTTGTCACCATAGCGTCTGCTAAAACAGATGATCAGTACATCAGCAAATCAGTTGTTTTAACAAAGGCGCCGCGGGTTGAATAAACTGATGTAAACTTTATTCGAAATATTGGATTGGTAATCGTATAACTTTACAAGAGATGTTTCTCTCGGTTAAAATTCGTGTAAATAGTAACTTTGGTACTTTAATTTACTACTGTTCAGTGTTCATTAAATAACCAAATAAAATTATAAATATCGGATTATTTAATGCATGGGATTTGACTTCGTTTTTGAATTAATGATGAATTATGTTTATCCAATACTTTATGATACGGCCGTCAAAGGATGCCGCCAAATATTTGTCAGCAAACAAACATCATACTTAAGACATGCAAGGTTTAATTTCGCTTGAAATAACTAATATTTTGCATAAAGCAATATTTAAAATAAAATATATATATTTTCCTAATGCTCTGAGGCATTGCGGTGCGCGATGATAGAGCTGAACAATATCGATAATTGATAAATTGATAGCATTGAAAACAAAATATTTTTTCTTTTTAATATAACATAGACTCACGCTTATATGTATTTCCAAATGAGATAGGCAAAGAAGAGCGGGTAGACATGGAGCAGTAATATCCTTAAGCGATACAGTGCCGACACTGCATAGCACTTTGCCTTCTTTTAAATGTTGACTATCATTGAAAGAAGAAAAAAATACTATGCGGTGTTAAAAATAATTTTGCAAAATCAAATCACTTTTAGCGTCGTACTCTAGTTAGAATAAAATGATATCGTTAAAAGAATACAAACAACACGTAAGAACTTTATATCGTTTTCAATTCTTGTATCTAAATGAAAAAATACAGAATGTCATTTTTAGACAAAGTTCTCGATCTAAATTTATTTAACAAAATAATGCTAAAGCACACAATTTTGATAGGTTTACCGATTTTATTGTCATCGCACAATATTATTAATAGCAAGAGTACTATCTATACTATTGGGTTAAAATTAATAATATTATTTACAGTATCGATAGAATGATTGACAGCGATCTAACGTCAGCATCGATTCTAATACTATCAAGCTATCGTTCTAAATAGTATTCTTTAGTTTTTAAACATAACAGACATTCGTTAATTTTTTTTAGTCTAACGACAATTTTTTTTAATCCTTTTCTCTAAGTACCTGCTACTTAAGTTTCCGCCCTGACTTTTTAAATGTAAATAACTAACAGTTACTACTAACTATACTAACTAAGGTTCGTGATTGGTTTATTTCATTTAAATTAATCAATCACGAGTCTTAAAAGAAACTTTTAGTTAAAAGTCATTTTTAAAATGGAAGGCCTCAGTTTTCTTTCTTTTTTAATCGTTTGTAACATTTACAAACATTCTGAAAATTTTCATAATTTTGTTAAACGATAACGTCCATTGTACTGCTTAATTGAATGAATGAATTAAGTTACCAATACTATCGCCGGTATTGTGAATTCAATCCAATAGTATCGATACCATCGATTTTATCGATTTCTAGCTGGCCCGGTAGATCTTGTTCTGCACTTTATTGTAGATGACCTGGTTGTATAGTTAATGTCGGCGCAGCTGCACCAACATGGACATACAATGAATTTTTCTTCTTTATTATCGATCAATGTCAATCTCTATCCCAGTTTCGTTTTCGACTCCGATCCCAGCTACTCTTGATTCTGATCTGTCCCCACAACTGTTTTCGATCCTAGTCCCGTTCTCAATTTTGATTCTTGTCTCGCTTTCGATTCTGATCCTGGCCCCGTTTCCGATTCTGCTCTCCGTCCCGCTTTCAATCACAGTACCAATTTCAACAAAGCCGGGGATTATTATGAAAATAAAATACAACTAATATTACTTGACGTTAGTGTAGATTTCTATGAGTAAATTAGCTGTGTCTCACGGTTTCACCCGCGTGGTGATGGAAAATTGTGTTAATGATGATAGAAACAACTTTATTTTTTCGTCAATTTTTCAATATTTTTTATATTATTCTGCTATTCGGGACGAAGACAAATCCGACAAATTAAAAATAACGAAAATAGGTCCCACCGTTCTCCAGTTATAAGTGATCGAACAACTATATTGCGTAATGTATGTAAATTGGAACTAAGTATTTTTTATGATGATCTCACTAATAGGAATTATATACACTATAGTTTGTAGGGATAGATAGGTACGGATGTATATGATGATTGATGATAATGCAAAAGTCATAGGTAGCTCATGCAATATACTCCTATAAACTACGTTAAACGATTTATTTCGCTCTGTATAAACATGCAGATTTTGCGACTTAGAAACGCGTGAGCAAGCCACGTAGAGCTGCCCGTGGGAAAATATGGCGTGCTCAAATGTATGCCTGCGACCTTTAAGGTTTGCCTGCTGCCTGCCGCCGGACCGCACCATAATATTGTGCACTAGCTTGTTTATGATCATAACTATGCAAATATTTGTCCAAATGATGTAGTGTAAAAGACGAAGTTTATTTACTTTATACACCAGATGCGATAAAAGTAACTATTTATTTTGATATAAGGATCAATTTGTTTATCCAATTTAGTGCAGTCGTTCGGAATTAATGCGCGCGCATACATTTTGTCGATTCATTTATATATATATATATATATATATATATATATATATATATATATATATATATATAGATATCGTTACAGTTCTTGTTATCTATACTATTGATTCCGTTGTGAAGGTGGTAATAGAAGCGATATATCGACCATAAAAGGAGACCTTTAACCCATGGAATCAAAATTATCGATAGAGTATTGGCTATCGAGAAACACTAAAGACAAAATTAACTCGAACACCTGCGTTCAAAGAAGTGGAAAATTTTGTATCTGTTTAACTGATAGTAATGCTGCTCCCAATATTCATCCCAATTTTCTCAATTTACTTTAACAAGTGTAAGCGAAATGGTGCACATTTGCACACATGTCTAAGATCGGCGAAAAGCAAACTTAAATCTATTAGTATAAGTACTAAATACAGTTCTAATGCAGTCGCAAAGAAAGTAATACGTCTCCTATTTTATCCGTAGACTTTAGACATAGTCATCTTCGTGGTTTATTTTCATTACTGTTGAACTTTATTTCGTCTTTGAAAGACAGTGACTTATTTTATAATTGATTATAATAAATCATTTGAGTGAGATCGCCCCCTTGGATACGCCCATGTATACAGACGTGGTTTTATGTTATGGAGAATGTTGTGGAAACGCGTCACAAATTTATCCCTACAATCCCGCGAATATGGTACCTAACAAGTAAAATTAATGTGTAATGAATTTGATACACTTAAGTAGAAGTATGCTGAAAATCTACTCAAATAGTTTGTATTCACGAAAAGACGTTACAACAACCGCATGGGCGAACTCAGGGAAGACAGGGGGGGGACCTGCCCCCCCCTCGGAAATTGTATATTATACAATATATTACGTCCCGTTTACAATGTTTGACCTAAAAAAAAATCTGACCTCCTTCCCCCCCAAAAGGTCAGAAACTGGGCACGTCCATGAACAAGCGCACCTTATTTGTGGCGATATGGGCGGCAAATTGTTCGACGCACATTTTGCCACGTCCGTGCAAACATAATATACCCATCACAGTAAGTACTTAACAGTGTATTTCTTTGTTTTGTTTTTTTTTTGTATTTCTCACCGTGCGAAAAGGAAGGAGGTGAAAAACCCGTTAAAGCCAGCCCATGCGCCCGGGGCGCACGGGGTGTGTTCGACTCGCACGGACTAAAAACCCCTTGAAACGTTAAGGTGCCTGCCTTTTTAGCCCGTAAGCTGTATAGGTTTCGTCTAAGCGGCTAGAAGGCAAATGGAGTGCCAACGGCGCGAAAGTCATGAAACTCTTTCGGGTCACCATGACGTAATAACGTCATAGGTGGACGGTGTTGCCCCGGGAAGAAGCAAAAATAACTAAAATCTTATCTATTATCTTGTGTAATAGATTCAATAATAGAAGACGCTTATAAAGGCGAGTAGTGGAGGGGGGTGGCAAAAATCGCGACAGGCGGTTATAAATCTAACGGTTTCGGTCGAGGGCTTTAGGCCCTTAAATCACTGAATTTAAGTTTACCATTCAAAAAATTACCTATACCGTTACATAAAGATGTAACGTAACATAACTGAGTTAAATTCGGGATTGGATTTACCATTAATAACAGAGTTTGACCGCTAACCGTGACGCTGAGCAAGTCCGCCTCAAGTCTGAGCAAGTCTGGTGCTGGTCAGCATGCGGTCGCCCTCACGTACTCAATAGCAAACTACTTAAGCGTGTAAAACAAAATAACTAAAATAGCGATCGGTATCTGGAGCGAGAACCTGCGGGGGCGCACTCTAGGCGCAGAAACCGTGCGTGGGCTCGGCGTGCAGACGGTGCTGTAAACCAGAGCGTATCACTCGGACGAACGCAAACGTGGCATAACTGTCGCCGTGTGATGTAAACTGCGCGGCACCACACACACTCACACACGCGTGGAGCCTGACACTTCGGAACGCGGCTCGAAGGAACACTGACACACAGTAACACACTAAACTAAATGGGTGATCCAGGGGACTGGACCGAAGGCGACCGATCGCGATGGCGGAACAACTGGAACTGTATTTCTTTGATGGGTGGCAGACAGCACGCTAGCTGGCTGGGCGGGCGACGCAGCAGTCGTAACCAGCTCGTGTCCTTTACGCACCAATCCGCCCACCCCGAGCCACTGCGCAGCTTGTATAATTGATCGCTTTGCGTTGCTTATTAAAAGTGAATATACATAATCTGTTAAATAAAATGGTGACAGAATTATTTTTAAAACAATTGGTATAGCTAAAAATTTGTAGCGGTCTCGTACGCTGTTCTTTTACTAGCTACGGACAACCGCACCAAATTGCATATAGTAACCATAATTGTTTTCTTAATAAATAAGACATTTTGTTTTTTTTTCCGAAACTACACGTGATGATCAAAGTTCTCAGAACAATAGTTGTTCAGTTTGACCAGGCCAATCGCCTGTCCATCAAAGTCCATAAAATTCTGTACCTCTATATATATATATTACATTAAGTACATTCTCTTTTTTCATGTAAATAGTTAACGACTACTTTACGAATAAAGCTTTCCATTAATTGGTGTTTAAAAATACGTTCCAATTTATATAACTTAATGAGTTTGAGTAAGTGAGTAAGTAAGAGAGATGGAATATTTCATTATTTGGAGTCAAGTTTTCCATTTCTGCCCCTACGCGTTTTGATTACACTTGGCGTGACTTAGTTGTTTCGAAAAAAGGATCTATGCCGTTATATTTAATTATTTTTTTTAGTGAACTTACAAAATGAATGAAGAATTGTTAATATGACTGGTACAAAAATACCAGAATTATATAAACATGAAGATATCGCTATTACGATGACCAATATCGTTATGCCAGTTGAATCAAAATTATAATTGTCCTTGTAGTTTTGTAATCCAAATATGCCCACTAACACTTGAAATTTTAGATTGTACTCAATTTATATTATGTATAGTTATTCAATTTATATCAAAACTATGAACAAATACGATGAAGTACGCTTCGGTTTGAGATATTTCGGCTTTAACCCACATTAGCCTCAACACTCGCATTCATGAATCAATGGTTTATGACTGTTGAATCTATTATATGTAATCTGCGGTTCATAATACAAGTAAAACACTATATAGGTCCATGAGCCTTTATTACCTTAGAGTTAAGACAGTAGGTATAGAAGCCGCCTATAATTTTCGAATTTGTCGAAATCACACTAGCGTATTTTAAAATGTGTATTATTAAAATTAATTGTTTAAATAAGCAAATGTTATATATTATTAATATCATGATTAATTAAGTAACCATATATTTTATTTTATGAAATATCAGTTTTTTATAAAAGAAAATATTTTTTTATAATAACCAGAAAAACCTTATAATTTTATAGGTAATAAATACCTTATAAAAGTGTCCGTTACAGTAATTGGATTTTAGAGGTAAATACTCATAATTTGGAGTGTAGGAAACAATTCGTCGTCTCTTTTTGTGCTTAGGCAAATAATATATGGGAGCAGAGCAATTGTCTTTCTTTGATCACATCCATTCCGCCATTTTGCAGACTAGCCTGAACTCATGAACATATATTTTGTTTATATACATTTTATTTTTACTAATGTTGGATTGGATAATGATGCAGAAACACATTTTAAAAACTTTAAGAATTATATAAATATGAATTCATGGTGAAAACAAAATGCAAAAATTGTCGATCATAATTTTGGTAAGGTATATCTCAGAAGATTTTTTTATTAACATGGTAAAATATACAACCTTTGTCAGAGGCGTGCTTGTGAATTACATTACTATCCCTTTTAGTTTCATAACAGACGTCTTAAGAAAAACAAGCTCAAATGGAAACGAGTGTATTGCTATTTTATTGCTTTTTCTATTCACTCTAGTGTTACTTTCAAGTATGATCATTTTAAATTTGATACGATTGTCAGGAGTAAAATTAAATGAAAACAGTCAGTTTTAATTAATTTAATATTTATTCTTCTCTTATTTACACTATTTACATTTTTTTTGTAATTATTTAACTTCAGATATACCTACTGTAGACACTTACGGAACATCTTCTTTGTCAACAATACTTCAACGTCATATTTTTATTCGCGCCAAAAACGTGTATTAAATACATGTCAGTGTCAATATGGTACCAGTTTATATATATTGCTTGCAATCTCATTAAATAAAGTGTTAGTATTTTATTTTTCTTTTAGTAATTGTTAGTATAGTTTGCCAAATTTTTATTTTAAATGTATATATATAGTATTTTAAAATATTGTGCCACTTCCCTAAATATGTACATAGTGTAATAACCGTCTGAAGTTTTATTTTTCTAATTTTATTACTGTCTTGTTTTAATGTGTTAACAATGCTATAGCTAGTAAATGCTATGTAATTTCAATAAACACTATTGTTTGAATTCTATATAAAGTACAATTTTGACTATGAGTAATGTATTTTTCAAGAAATAATAGATCTATTGAATACTTAGTTATTGTTACCAAAACAAAAACGACATAATTGAACTGGTAAAAATTAAAAAAAGGCGAGTGGATAAAGTGCATAAGAAAATTTTGATTTAGAGTTGCAATAGTAACCTTATATTGCAATGACATTTTTTTGAAATCTATCAAATTCAAAAATTGAAAGCTTATCATTTGTTTTTCTTTTTTAATAATGGTATATCTAGGTCCTTGCACTAATTTTTCTTTATAGGTAAAGTAATAGATAATAGTAATAAAAAGTGTTCATTAAAATATTTTTTCTATTCAGGTTAGTTCTACCGACACAATTTTTAAAATGACAACAGTACACACAGAAAATGGCACAAATATTGATAAAGGTAAACCAATCTGTATTTTGAGTATTCATTTGCTCTGGTGAACACATTTTTTTTTGTGTGCATTAATGCTGATTAAAAATTTGTAATTAGTTCATAGATAGTGCCTCCAGTTTTCGAGATATTGATGAAAACAAAAGTGTAATTCAGGATACTGATTTCAAAATTGAGTGCCTGCAAAAAATTTAGGCATTAACTTATCTAGAATGTATTACATTAATAGGTTATGTCAATCAAGTAAAAATGGAATAAGAATGAATAAATATATTCTTTAGAAAGGCCGTATATTGTAGAGTTGTAATTTGTCAGTTATGGGCTTGATTAACAATCTGACTTCCCAAGTGATTTTATTTCAATAAATCTCAAATCTAAAATAATAATCATTTTACTATAATTACTGCTTATAATATATAAGTAATTTTTATTTGATGATTCATACATTCAATTCTGAGGAGTTTTATGACAAAAATGAAATATATCATACTATATAATTCTCATTTCATTCTGTTAATTTGAAAATTTTATTTAATATGTATACTTATGTGTATTGTGTATTCTATATTAAACTAGTATCGTCGTAGTTCCTAAAAATTGCCCCATTTAAGAAAAACCCCAAGATACTATATAATATGATTCTGTTTTTTATAGACCCTTTAAAATTTACTAAACCTGTTATACAACAAAATTTTGTAAGAATTATCCGCCCTAAAGAAATCAAAGGTTAAAAAACTAAAACTTTAAATAAACAAGTACTAAGTTTATTTTATTGATACTTTTTAGTAACCTGTATGACCAAAAAGAGATACCCGACTCATAGAATCTTAATTAAAGTAGTAGATTCCATTAGATTCCATTAGATTCCATTGTATACATACATATTTTAATCTGTCACAAAGTGATGATATATTTATATGATGATATATATATATATATATATATACACTAAAAATTATAGACCTCTTTTTATTTTTTTTAAGCTATTGCATAGCTTCTATCGCGGGCCTTGAGCGTGGAGACCGAATCCAGAAATTCCGTAACGAAAATAACCTAACACCCCCCACTCCGACCGGCACAGCGGTGATACTTTTTACTTTTGCCATCTATCGATGAATAACAGAAATTTTAATGACTTTTTTGAAATATCACGCTTGTCTCTTTAGTTCAGCAACTCGCCTCTAGGTGGCATTGGCTGTATCGGCGTTACTGCGCATGCGTAATCCCCCTCTTCGCCCCGTTGAATAAGTTGATAAAAAATACTATGCAATAGCTTTACCGCGGCAGTCCCCGAATGCCACACGTGTTTTTTTCAAACAAACATCAATAGATAGTCAATTAAAGTTCATGTATGTACGAATATTTTCAATTTCTTTTTATTCTACTGCATGTAGCACAGATACTTGTGGATTTTCACAATGGATTTGCTTATTTTATTGATTTAGGTTTTATTTATGTTTCTGTTTCAGATCCATCCTGCGATAGCACTGCAAATAAAATTTTGGTTGCACTCATTAATGTAGAAGAAAGTACACATGATTCAGAAAAATTAAAATATTACAGAATTATTGAACAATGTTTAGCCAATGCACAACCACTTACAAAGCCCATATTGAAAAGAATACTTAAGGCATGTTGCCGAGGACTGAATGAAGCAAAGCCATCAATGTTGTTGGTCACTGTTTTTGATATTATTTCTAAGATTACCACTGACATATTGGTAAGTCCTCAATAAATTTATAACTGAATGTATTATGGTTATTATATGTATTATGGTATGGTAAAAGTAGTGAACTTTTAAAATACTATAAATATTCAAAATGTTATTACAAATTTAAAGTAATCTACAACATAGACATTTTAAATTTAAAAATAAAGGAAGCAATTACACTAGCATTGACCGAGACAGGGGCGAGATTTATAAAGCATGTGCATTCATTAAAAGTGGAGAAACATATCAATATAAAAAGGAGGAGACTGTTATGAAGTTATTTTATTTTTTTGCCATCATTGGTTAATTTTAATGAAATAAAAAACAAGTCACAGTCTCTCAGCACTGAGCGGGCACTCACAAGAGGATTGAAGGGCAGCTATACAACGGGAATATTAAACAATCTGTTCCCCCTTTATGTTTGTAGTGAGGGTGATACATAATGTAACCATTTTCATTTTTTGTCAAAACATGACATTGGAAAAAATCCGCAACCTTATCACAAAAAAAAAATCACATGCTTGGTTCATATGTTACATGAAGTAACGTATGAAAGAAGCAGTGAAGATAATAGTGACTTAAGGTAAAGTAAAACGCTGCTGACGCGCTTAAATGACTTACGCCGGGTGAATCATGAAAGATGTATGTCTTTATCCACATTTAATTCAATTAAAAATTATTTTTCCTTGACCTTTACTTGATAACAGGGCAATTCAGCATCCCAAAGCCTTTTTCGCAGACCCCGAGATGAAGTATTGGAAAGAAAAGACAGTCCCATTTTAAACGAGACGTATTGTCACTATTGATACAGAGATGAATGCTAAAGCACAATTAAATTGTTCGGCTCTTAAAGCAATTTACCATTTAAATATACTCATAATGACATGTGGGAAACACTGATAATAATTTTTAGATTCTCTACATACAAGTTTTTTGCTCTTACCTCATACCAATATCTAATACAGTATGAATTTAATCAGTTTTCAATTAAGTAGTTGTTATACAGTATCAATATTAGTTTCTACAGTCACTGGCCGGACCTGCATGTAAATCGTTAAAAAGGTGATATATGTCTGAATTCACTGACTCAGGAATACACAGAGATACGAGATGGAGCTGCATCGCCAAGTGTCACTTGAAGTCTCTCGCAATTTCTTGTTGACTTAAGCCACAGTGAAAACCTTTAAAACTCATAGTGTGAATATTCTGTGGACTTAAATTCATTGTAATTCATTGCATGCAATAATGCACATACACAATTTTCAAAGTGATGTAAAAATGGACAGTGTAATGGGTTTCTTACTGATTTTTTGTCTTTTATTTTAGAAACATTAATAAAGGAATAAATAAGTTTATGTTTATGAACAATAGTTTATGAACACTTATTTAAAACATAATTTATTTATTTCTTTTATTCATATATTTTCATTATTATTTTTGATTTTTTATGTGCAAAATAATATATATTTTTTATTTAAAACTTTTAGACACATAAAAATGAAAAAGCTTTATTGTCATTTCTTTCAATGATAATTTGTGTTTAACAGATTAATAAAATTCCATGAAATGTGGTTTGTTTAGAGTATAAATAGATTATGCAAAATATCAATCATGTAGTTTGAAATTCATGAAAAATAGTAGATATATATTTTTTTGTTTGCTGTGTTAAAAAATATGTGAACTGAAGTTGAGTACCTAAACCTGTAATCAAAACTAACTGTACCACTTGTTTGGCACAATATAATTGAAAGTGTTATATTCTATTAATGTGATAATTGTTACAGAAATATCCAGATTTCTGTGAAGATGAACTAGAAAAAACTGCGCCTGCTTTGCTGAGACATTTGAAGAGTATTTCAACCAAAGACATTAGGCCTTATTATATTGTCACAGTTGGCATTAAAATTTTATTATCATATCCAGATAATATTCTTATTAAAATAGCTGTTAAATATGCAGAAGATATTTTTGATATTGCATCTTTATTTTTTCAAGATGATGATGTTGAAGTAACATTGAATAGTAATGTAAGTGTATATATTTTATGCCAATAAGCAATTAATATTTTGTAAAGATGAAAATGATGTTTTATCTTTGCAATGCGTGTGCAATCCCAAAGTGCTTGTACATTTTAAATTGGAAGAAGTTTTATATGTAAGGTTTATGAGCATAAAACATTGTTGTGTTTAAATCTAGATCATTGTAATTGTCTCAATTTGAGGTTTAAACAAAAATTGAACATAGTTTCACTTGAACAAAGTGCAGTTTTGGGGAATCTGTATAATTCATTCACAATAACAATTATATTAAAACTATAAATATTAAAATTTCAGGAAAATATTAATAAATATTCGGGTAATATGTTTGCTTTAAAGATTTCTTGTCATACTTGCTACTTTAAAATAATGACTTTTTAATTTAAATATATCTGACTGATGAAAATCAGGTTATAGATTCTATAATTAACTGATAAGTAGTCTATTATCTATAAGTTAATCTACATATTTTTGAAGCAATAATATTTAAGTCAATAATTTACAAAGCAAAAGTTTTTTAATAATAAAATAAAATAAAGGTCGGTGAAAAACTTTTATCATATTTCATATACAAATTCAATGATTCATCATATTTTATTTGTATTTAATTATAATATATATGTATGTATGCCATTTTGTTCAACAACTTGTTGGTATTTTGAAGGTAATGATGCGAGGACTGCTATTAATGTGTCCAGAATATCAAAAAGAAACAACCATCTATCATTTAATATGGTTTTATTACTTTTTAAAATATTTGCCATGATGATCGATATACTTTTGCATATGCTGAAACCAATTTTTATAGCACTTTTTTCATTCTAATTGGGGTATCTGCAAAACATGCATTGTGAATGCATTAATGACCTCTTTGCGACTCAAAAATCATTGTCCACATAATTTATTCTTCATGTTTGGTAATAAATAGAAATCATTGGGTGCTAAATCGGGACTGTATGCTGATGACCTATCAATTCAATCTTTTGACCTTCCAAAAACCGAGTTGTTTCGGCCGACGCATGACACCTAGCATTGTCATGATGAAGAATAATTCTGTGTTGTCAGTGTTTGTTTCTTATTTTTTCGTAGACTTCTGGTAAAAAATGGTCGTATACCACTCCGAATCAACTGTTTTACGATTCTCTAGTGGCACTTTAACCACATGTCCATTTACACCAAAAAAACAAGTAACCATTTGCTTCAAAATGCTTTTGGCACAAATCACTTTTGTTGGATTCGGCTCTCTTGGAACACCCACACTGTTTGTTGACTATTGCTTAGTTTCGGGGTCATACACATAGATCCAAGATCATCACCTAAATAGACATTATAAATAGCTTTTGACGCACCATGATTATAGTTTTTACCATTTTTTTCGCATCAATTGACACGAGCCCGTTTTTAGTCAATGCTTAAGTTGTGTGGAACCCAACACATCCAAATTTTTTTTATAATATCAAATTTTCATATAAAATCTTATGTATGTTCGTCATATTTATGCCCAGAGATGCCTTTATCTCGTGATACGTAACATGACGATCTTGGACTATTAGTTCCTGCACAGCATCAATATTTTGTAGTACAACAACCAATTAAGGTGACCTTCTTTAAATTCGTCGGTAAGCATAGACCGTCAATGATTAAACTCACTGGATGAGGTTTCAACCCCAAAAGTTGAAGGTAGCTGATTGAAGCACTGGTTTTGAGTTAGCCTACACCGAAAATCGTAATGATTGCACGAAAATTTCCACACGTTAAATCCATGGTGATAAAGACACGCAATTTTCAAAATGACGCCACAATGGTAAAACATTTGACAGTTACATGAATTAAACTGTATTCTACAGCTAATGAGTTCAATTTTTAAGTGTTGTAATTATTTTTTCAATATTTTATTAGTTTGTGACGAGTTCCGGATACATAAATAGCGGCCCTCGTATTGTTTCATTGCTGTAGAAATTTTGGGATTTTTGATAACTAACACTAACTAAAGAATTCTGAACAAACCAAAACAGGTGAAAATCTGAGGGTACTAGGTCAGGACTATATATTGGATGCATTAACACTTCTCAACCTAACTCTCTCAATATTTTCTGAGTGGCTAAACATTTTTGTGGTCTGTTGTGATCGTGGTCAAAAACCCCACCCTTTCCCTTGATTGATTCCAGCCGTTTTTTAGAGAAAAAACGTAGAGACATATTGCTTGAGTCTCATCAGCTGTTCGCAGTTGAGATCCAAATTGATGGTTTTTCCCGTCGATAAAAGTTTATAATCTTTCTAATCCTACCATACACATAGCATCAACTTCTTTCGATTTAATCCGTGTTTCCGTGCTCCATAGACTATAGAGCTTGCTTGCCTTTTGACTATAATTTTTTTCTCACCTTCTTTTCGTAAGTAATCCATTTTTTATCACCAGTGAATAATCCTTTCAAAAACAGTTTGGTTTCTATACATTTGTAATTTCAATATAGAATCGCAAATGAGTATACAACTTAATAGATTTCTTTCAGTGAGCTTGTATGGGACCCAAGTATCAAGCTTTTTTGTATATCCAGCATTTTTCAAATGAGTCAAAACTTTTGTCGTAATTTCCTAGCTCTTCACCTTTGTTGTAAGAAGTAATTTGCCAATTTTGTTTTACTTTTTTCAAATGGTGTCGACTATCTGTAGCAGGTCAACCAGAGAGGTTGGTTCATTTTCTACACCAAAATTACCAGACTGAAAATGCTTGAACCAGTTTTGTGTTACTTTTACTGACATTCTATTAGATTCATAAACGTCACAAATTTTTGTTGAGGCTTCTGTCTTATTTTTCCCTTTTTCTATATTAAAACTTAATGTATCGAATTTCTCGTTAAATTCACTTGGTGGACAGAAGAATGGCGGGACACGGTTTTTACTTTTTATTTTTCTTTTTTTTTTTAAATGTCATTTATTTAATAGTATAAAAATTAGCCAGATACAAACGACACAATTAAAGAGATTTAATTGCAACTTTTTACTTATAAAATATGAAAACACTTTGTATATATGAATGAAAAAACAGTTTGTTGAACTATGTGTATAGAAACAAAAGTAAAAAAAAACAACTAAAAAAAGTATAAACATGTAAAGGGTTTTATTGACACTAATTTCTATTATAAAACAATACATGCTCGCACTCATGCAAGTGAGGAACACATTGCAAGCAATGCAGTCAGGTAAAAAGTGCGACATTGCATTGAAGAGTTTGAGTATAATAAAATAATTTGATTAAAACCGACTTATTTAAAATACCTGCTTATTTATTTTATATTAACTTGGCTAAGCTACTGTTGTATGCCTTGCTTTCATTTAAAAGATGGAACATTCTGGTTCATTCTGCAGTACACATTAGTTCCATTGATGTGATGCGGACACTCAAGGGGTTAATGAAATAACATCACTTCATATAAGTATTTTGTAGGGACTACCTCTACCATCTTAATAAATAGAATTTTTAAAAGTTGTCTAATTGATATTTTTTATTTACAGTTGATTGACCTACTAATAAGACTTCTAAAATTATTACTGTCAGAACAGAAGAAGAAATTTGTCGAGGCTGGCTTAAACGTTTGGTTTGGGAAAGTGATTCCAGCTATTATGCATCAAATATTGTTGCCTAATTCTAATGTTTCAAGATTAATCTATTTGCTTGAATTGCTTACTGAAGTGTTGGTCCACATAGATTATTCACAACATTACATATGGCTCCAAGTTTTAAAATCTTGTTGTGAAAATGATAAGTAAGTACATGTTTTTCTTCAAAATAAAAGTTGCTTCTCATTTTATCTATATAGATATTTTTCATAGTTCTATAGTTAGAAAACAAATATTTGGTCTTTTAATTATACCAAAAAAAAACTTGTCATACTATTGCTTATGTTATTTAAACCCTTTTTATTTTCTAGATATCCTGCAAGCTTAACAACAGCTCTTAAAAAAGGAAAACCGTATTGGCATACAATATGGTGCATTTTCATTAAATTGCTTAAAACACAAATAACACAGAATTTTTTAAATATGGGTACACCGATTAATGCCATGTTATCTGTAGTTGAAACTGCATTTAAGATGTCAATTGTAGAAAGATGTCGTGCATTTGAATGTTGGAAAGTTTTAATAGACAATTTTGCTCAAGAGAGTGTCGAGCCAATGTTGAGGAAGAGAATTAAATTGCTCATGATACCATTAAATTCCAATAATGTGAAAATTGATGACACCGCACTGGCTAAATTTAATACTTGGTGGCATTTTATAATAAAGTTTCAAAATAAAATACCGCAATACACGGATGTGATATTAATGCCATTCCTTGGTTATTGTTTTGGTAAATTTGAATCAGATGTAATAACACCAGGGTTAATGTATGCATCTGTTTGGAACTTAAGTACACAGGCTTTTACTGAAATTGTTGGCCACGACCCGGAGTGCGATGGCTGTATAACTGATTCTTTCCCTAGACTTGAACAAAAATTATTGAACAGTCAACTTCTGGTTAATTATTTACCTCAGTGGATGCATTCATTCAAACAGATTATTAAAATAATACTACAAAATAGTAATACATCAGAGGTAGAAAAAAGAGTTTACTGTCTATGGAATTCTTTCTTTTCGTTGTTGGTTTCCTTGCCAGAGAACAATGTAAGGAGAGACATTGTGGCACGGCAATTGCAAGTCCTCTCTGATTTGACAATTCATGAAGTAAGTTCTTTGGATATACATATTTTTAAATGCAACTTCCTGTTTTTACTAACAAATTTTCTCTAATGAAATTCTTTATCTTCTCAAGACTTATAAATGTATCTAAAAAGTAATGTACCATGCGTTTCTAAAAATAAACTACAGTGAACCTGATAGTTATTCAGGTTCCCTGTAGCTTATTTTTAGAAAGCATTTCAAGGAACACAGTAAGATTTTGAATTACTTAGTTTTCAGCTCAGCAAGTATTTCAAAATATAAAAAAAAATATTGCTATAATTTTGACATACTAAGACAAAGTTTCTAAATGAATTTTCGGATTGTAAAATTATAGTGAAATAAAAATTTCACAAATAAATTTTAGTAAATAATTTTGTTTATTTAATCAAATTGTAATATGTAATTCTACAGCTAAAAATTAGAAAAAAAATTCTTCATGATTTTTGGAGTTATGGAATCGGCAATTACCGAATGCCTTAACTTACTGTTAATTTTTTTTACAAACTTAAATAAGAGAAGGTAGTAATGCTTTGAAGGAAGGAAATTGCTATTTTCTTTACCTTACTGAATATTATGATTTAATGAGATTCAATTTGTACACTGTGTATTGAAAGTATAATTAATGCATGTTATACTGTTTCGTTTCATTGTAAATTAGTAATTAATATATGTAGATCATATAAATAACTGTTTTTAGTAGTACATCAGAAAAGTGGATGAGATGAAGAGGAAATATTTTGAATAAATATACTTTTTTAGTTTTTATCCAAATAAATAATACATTTTTACTAAATGAACATGCATAATTGATATATGTATTTCCTTGTTTGCAGGATAATCACACAGCGCAAAAGTCAGTGCCAATTTTATTCAAACTTATAACCCAGTTGGCAAAAGATGATAGATTTAAGGCATTATTAAACTATAACTCAAAAGATGATATCAAAATGTCACCAATTTGTACCTTGATTAATTTAATACTATCACCATTATTTTGCAATGCATGCACAAGGTAATTATTTGTTACTTGAGACTATGATGTTGCATTTTAATAACATTATACAATAAAACAAGTATGGCTTTTGTTTCTTTTATTTTTTATTAAGCAAAGCTAAAAAAATTTAGCTAGCATGCAAATGGGACATTATATTACAGCATCACAGTCACCCAATGTGACTGGTGATATTTTATACTTCTGCTTATAAAAACTTACTAGATTATAATGAAAACTCGCATATATTAATTTGCTTGCATCACAAATATGATCAAAGGTAAAATATTGAATGACATATTTTTGCTGACAATTTAATTACAGTATTTGCTTAAAATTTTATAAAACAAACAGTAAAATGATTTAAAATGTAAGAAAATAGAAATAACGATGTATAATACAATCTATAATGAAACTCGCACTTGTTAATTTATAATTTGCTATTAGCAAGTAGGCACATCATGTTACAGTTATGTTCCCAAATACATATAATTCTATAATTTTTGAGGAACTAGCAAACTAACTATGTTTGTTTTTACCTTTGAATTGTTTTATTATACATAGAGACACATATACTTTCAAATATGATTTTATAACTGGTTGATTGTTACAGGCTTGATTTCCTTCAAATTTTGTCAAATGTCAAACCCCTATTGAGTATTGCCATGGAGTCGACTGATTCCGTGAACCCATTTCTCGAATGGCTGTTGCAGAATCTAACATATAATGATGTTGGTTTTGCATTATGGATGTCAACAATTGACTTGATAAAAATGTCCAATAATAATTTAGAAACAGTGACATTATCTAATATATTTATGTGGCCTTTAAAGGATGCAGCCATTGTACCAGAGAAGGTTGTAAGTATTAAGTGCTGCACACCCATTAAAAAAAAAAACTATAGTTTTTTATATTCTTAATCTGGTTATATTTCGATTCTTTTAAAGATTTTCTAACTTGGGATTCAATATTGACTAAATATGTATTTTTAAGATGGAATCATTTATGTTTTTTGAATTGTCATTTATCAGTGAAAAAAAATTAAAACTGATCAGATCTTAAAACAATGTTAATTATGCAGCTTGACAGTAATGCGTTGAAAATAATTGTTTTGACACATACAATAACTTTTTCAACTTATGTGTTTTCATTATTTTTATTTTCACCGTTTCAGATGCTTCAACTTGACAGTATAGTAAAATTATGGTACTCTTTGTACAATTACTTGCAAGAAAAAGTAGAAGCAACTAACAAATCTAGCTACAAAACATTATTGATGGAAAAAGCCTATACTACAAAGATGCCTATCTCTCTATTAATATTTAATTTCACAGTGCTGAGTTTAAAATCTGCTTTGGACAGCAAAAGTGGTGTGTTATATATATATTGTTTTACACTTTTTAAAATGTTCGTCTATTTTTTAACAGTCTATGATTAGAAAAGGCATTCATAATTGAATCTCCTGCTAGTTCAAGTAAGCTAAAAGACTCGGCCCGAGCCCCTCTCATTGTAATCTTGGTGTCTAGTGTATCAATCTTATGACATTGTATAGACAATGAGACATTATTGACTTCTAGAAGTAGAATTATTGTAATAACCATGATTTGTTAGATGTAAATGAATACATTGCAATATAAATTTCATAGTAGTATTTATTACATATTAGTATTTAGTTGTTTATTATTGTTGCTAGATTTTTTTTTTCTATTCAGTTATTACAGTAATTCTGCCTGTCAGTCAGTACTTATATCAAAGAATTGTCAATAAGTAAAGACAGATTCTTTCTAATAAGCATATATTTCAAAGTTAATTGTGGTCACTCGGGTTTATGCTTATTGCTTGTGGGAGTGTTTTGATGAAACTTTAGTAATATGAGGCTGTTTTTTTTTACATTTTACAATGATTCATTGTTTATCCGTTTCTTTAAACATTTATTTTTTTTCAGAGTCGCTTAATTTGATGGATTACAGAAAAGAAATCATGTGGCTGACATGTAGCATAAGACAAAAAGAGTTAAATATTAACAAAGAACTTTGTATTGAAGTTGCAGAATTGTTTCTTATTATATTAAAAGTTTCAAAACATGTAAAAGATACTATTTTGATAGAATCAATGCTATGTGCCACAATGCATTTGTGTCAATGATAATGTGCCGCTTTATGCACTCACTGCATTTCCACTTTCTAAATTTTCATGTAGAAAATGATAGTAAACGCATGCATTAGTGAGGCATAGTATTGTTCTAGAATATGGGTGTCAATCAACCAACCTAAATTGATAGTTAATTGGCGTGTGGATACAAATATATACACCTAATGATTCCCAATGATTGCAAAGGCAACTCGTTCCTACTGAAATATGAACTGATCGCTTAGTTTAAAATTTTTAGACAAGTAATATGCCAATAAACTGAAACATCACGTCATCTCACATCTAGTCAAATATTGTTTTGATTAGCAATATATCATTTGATAGTTGTTATTTAAATGATGTTCTACACATGCACAGTATGAATGTACTTAAAGTGATAGAATTAAAATTTGCCACAATGTTTTATTTATACAATAATAATTAATATAGAAGTAGTGTTGTAACAACATGTTTTATTGGACTTTTGTTGTTTGTTTAATTATCCTGAATGTAATAACTGTATTGTTATGATGGAAGTTATAAGTGTGATGGATTGTGTAAAGGAACCATAAAAACATAGTTTATATTTTACAATCAATGAGCTTTAGTCAAAGATGTATTTAAGCATTTCAAACAAAGTCGAGGACTAGCATCAGAGGCAAATTTAAAACTGAAAAAATGTACTTCGTCATTTATGTACAGTCAGCACTAACTATCTTTTCATCCAACTTACCATTTTTTATAGCAGAATTCATGAAGTTCTATCTGTACATTAGGAGACAGTTAATAAATTAGTAAGATATTTGCCTGACTTTAAGTGATTCAAAGATATCTTACCAAATTGTAATTAGCCACTTGTACTACTATAAAAATGCTTTATACATTTAATTGCATAGATAGAATGTCAATTTAACTATATTTCCGAAATTTTGACTATAGTTGGAGTTGCCCTAAATATTAATTATGTATACTAATACTGTATCTATATTTAAATTATTGGTTTTGAAAAATTTATTAATCAAAGGGGATCGAAATATTTCCATACAAACTTGGCTGTAATGTAAAAGGATGAGAGTTATGCCAATTTATAGCTCATATATTAACAAACGTTTACTATAAATTCTGTGAACTTTGGCAATCTGAATGTAAAATTATTAGAAATTTAGTAAAAGTGAGGTTATGTAAAAACTTAATCTATAATTTGATTTTTGAAGTACAGTGAACATTTTTAAATAGAATGCAAATGCTTTATATATTAATACTGTCAGAATGTTAAGAGACATACAATTCATAAACTTAATAAGATCGTAAGTAAAAATAAAACATTTTTATTAATTGTACTTTATTTGTCTTCAATTACAATTAACACATCATCTAAGAAGCATGCAGGTGGTAATATATTTTCTCTGTATGTAACTGCTCCATACATCAAATATGCAGAGCAGCCTACAGTCTGTTAGCTGCAATGCAATTACAGTTATTGTTTTCCAACCTCTGCGAGAGCTGGTAACTAAAATATAAACAAAATAAGTCTTTCAACTTCTAGACTGGATGCGTCTTCTAAATAGTAATGAAGTAAGCTGCTGCTGACCTCCCTGCACACTTCTATGAGAAAAAACAATTTACTCTTATTTGCTTGTCATAATAGAATCGTGTTTTTCTGTAAAAAAATATTCATTGAGAAAAAACTAAAATACAGTAAAAAAATGTCAAGAGAGTTAGGAATTTTAAACGTTTGCCATTTGCCGCGCTTCTTGGCGTGCTGCCAAAGTCTATAATAACAAACAACTAATCTACAAATTGTTAAAGTATTGCGCAGTCGATTTTGTATTTTACGATTATCATGGAACTAGCCAAAAAACAACTTTAGGTATTGTATTGTGCCTATGTGTAAAAATACAATAAGTAATGAACCCGATAAAGTGTACAAAACAATCTAAAAATATTTACTGATAATGTTAAATTACAATAAAATTCACAAAGCCGATGTAGCGCTTTGTTGACATGGCCTTTGAGATCACATACGGCTACTACCATTGGTCAGATCATCTGACCAACGACGTTGCGTTTCAACTACTTTGAATTTTCCACGTTTTTTGTACTTTTTAATAATCATTTTCTTAGCGAAAAATAATTAACATTTAAAAATATAAATAGAAATATAATGCTGAACCAAAAAAGTTTACAAAAAAATATATTCAATCTTTATCTGCTTTAAGCGCATATTCCCATTAGTTTATTTTTGGTATGCAAGGGAAAATCATATTAATTATTATTTTGGACAGTAATTGCTTCAAAATTAGTTCTTAATCTGTTATAATTATTTGTTACAATAAAATGTGCTAAATCATTTACAACATTCAGATACATTTTTATTTGATTATTCACCCAGAATCTTAATATTTTAATTTGAAATGCTAATAATACTTTTATTTCGGATTTTATTGAGATAATTATCGATATAAGGGTTTTTTTTTTTAACATATGAAATGGTTTACATTAATCGATTGTATTTTGATCAATAAACTAACTTAATGAAACCCCCATAAAAAATATTACCCATTTTTTAAACCATGCCATAACCTATTACAGTTAGCCCAAGAATTCTCATCTCCTTTACAGTTGTTGTAAGTCAAACCAAATTTACAGTTGTAGGTCATTTTTGAGAAAAAATATCCATCTGCCTTGAGTTTCTTATTAATACTATCAATTTATTTTTCAGGTGGAGAACTTTGCCCTTGTAGATAGTATTGTAAAAGAACTCAAGATATTCTTCTTAAAAAATGAATACCAATCTGCAATACATTTAATTATTGATCAACTAGTAACACTTGCAACCTGTAAAAAAATGAATTATAGAGACTTTGTGTTAGATGTTTTACTGAAATGTTGTAGTAACAGTAAACTTGAAACCCAAGTAAAGACAAAGCTTAGAGCAGCCATTTCTGAAGTAAAAATACTGAAAACAAAACCAATATATTTACGACGCCGAAACACAAAAGAACCAAAAGTCACAAAGAGAAACATAAATGGTGAAGATTTTGTGGTTGTACAAACACACTGGAAATTTAATCCAAAAAGTTGACTGAACATCAAAAAGAGGTGTTGAATAAGAAAAGAGAAGATATACCTGCCCTTTATCAAGATTTATCACAGTCCCAAGATGAGTGCAAAATAATATCTTGGAAGGTCCCAGATGGAGATTCTCAAAATACATCAATCACAATGAGTTCCACTAATTCCACATCAAAAGAAGCCATAAATCTCTCAACTGAACTTAATAAGCTTTCAAGTGCCGAAATTGTTCCTAAAATTTTAGACAATATGAAAATTGATATTAAAAATCAAAGTGGAGATTGCAATAAAAAGTTGGAAATTAATTGCAATAATACTAATTCCATTAAGGTAGTAACAAGTAATGTGAAGAACAAAAAGGGTACAATAAGCGAACAAGCTTTGACTCCAAGGTTGTCTATAAAAGATAGAATTGTTCAAAATATGAAGTCACTCACAAAGTATTCTGCTCTACCTACAGAAAATGTAAATGGCATCAATGATATTATTAGTACAACCTTTAAATCTGACATGTCGAACATTCCAATACGTGCAAGTATTGAGGCAAAAGAAACTACTACTGTAACAAATTTGAATAGTAAAGTCGACCAAAATAATACTAATCTATTAATAAATCCAATTATAGAAATGGAAAAACTTCACACGCAATCGGAAGCAAATAATGCGTCAACAGTTAATACTGACTTAACTGACTCTAGTATGTCTGCTTCTAAAGGTAATGAGACCAAAGAAGCAATCATGTCTACATCAGCTTGTACACTTACAACTATTTCAGAAAGACCTCCAAGAATTAAACGAAAACCTAAAAAACTCATCACAGACTTTACAGAACTGCCTTCAAAAAGGCGAAAAAATTCAATAACTGTTTCAAACTCATTGACACAAGACTCCCAAGATGAGAAATACTATGAAAATGTAGAATTGAGCAAAAACAATACTCATGAAAATGAAATTGGCTTAGACGAACTTCATTGTGGACAGGTAACTGGGAGCAATGATAATGTTTCTCTTAAAGAAATCAACTCCATAGATGAATTTCAGATCACAAATGACACAACAATTAAAGACATTGGTGAAAAATATGTTGGCATTGAAGAAGTGGCTAAAGAGGACAGTTCAAGAAAAAAACTACAAACTTCTACCAATACACTTAAAAAAGAACGTAAAAATAAGAAATCAAGACTAGAAAAGGAGCTGGAAATTGATATGGTAGAAGGTCATCCTTTTCTTTCTGCATCTCAGTTGGAAAAAAGAAAAAGTAGAAAATCAGCTAGCGAAAATTTATCTAAAACAAATAATCTTGAACCAAAACAAAGCGTCATTAGCACAAATAAATATAAAGAAGATTGTGTGACAACTATTAATGAGGCTGTAACTGAAAGTACAAACAATGAAACAATAATAGAAAAATGTACTGCACTTAATCAAGGTGAAGTCAATAAGGAAATTGATACATCTTATAATGTTCCTCAATCTGAAGACTTTATAGAGAGTTCTCAAGATTCTGCTGTATCTATAATTCCAGCGAAAACACCAAAACGTCTGCTCAAAAAACAAACTCAACAAACCGTCACTTTGCTAAAGTCTATACGAAAATCGAGCAAATCTAAAATGTCAGAGTTAATCCCAGCCAATCAGGAAGCATTAAATAATGAAAATGGACAAGAATTAAATTCCTCGCTGGTTGTTGAAAAAATTGATACAACAGCAAATATGGATACTCAACCCCTAATGTCTGTCGAGGAAAATATACTTAATATTAATCCGAATAAAGAAAATAAATCCAGTACAGAATTGAAAGACAGTGAAACAACTGCTGTAAATGTCGCAACTGTTGATACAGAGCCTTTAGATTCATCTGTATTTTCCAATAATATAAATGCTGAAAATGATACTACATTCACCATTTCTAGAGATACATCTGATAGTAAATTAGATAAGGACACTACTAAATCTGTTACAATCACCACTATACCTGATTTTAATGAACTAGTTTCACATATTTCTGACAAAAACACTGCAACCGGCTTATCTTCACCATTTAAAGATGAAGTACAAAGAAATGAGGACTTTTTAAATAACACTTTGGACATTTCACCAATTAAGCCATCAAGCCCACTAACTGATGATAAAAAAGTGACATTACCAAAAAATTCAGAGGAATATGTAGTAATAACTCTATCATCACCGGTTCACAGCAATGGTGAACCAGCTGATCGGAGCAACTCCCCTGAAGTCTTTAATGATGTTGATAAATCTATTAATAAAGACAAATCTCCTATTAAGGACAACACTGATTCAGCAAATGTTTCTCCTGACAAACTGCATCAGTCACCTCCTAGAGAAATGGCAAGTTTGAATAACAACAGTCCAAGATCTTTGTCTCTAAAGAGAAACAGGCCACAAATGAAACCAATTGGTCGTGCAGCGCACATGTTAGGATGTGTATTGGGAGTCTCAAATAAATACACATTTATGGATTCTGAAAAATTTAATGACATGGTTGATGATAGAAGTAGTCCTCACAAAAAACCTGTGAGGAGAAACTTGAAGAGTAGCTATGAGGACAGAGAAGATAATGGAATATTCTTGAAATTCTCAAAAGAAGTACCCTCAGCAAATTCAAGTCCATCTTGTCCAATACTAAAAAGAAAGCATGCTAATATTGCTGATGATGTCAATGTTTCTCCAGCTAGCAAGGTAAGTTATTCATTTGTACTTGAAAACCCAGATAAGCACAAATTTGACTTACTGTCTTGTTAACCCATTTATATGTATATACTTGAAATATGAGGTTAATTCATACTTTTACATGTTTTAATGTTATGGCTTATGTATATATAACAAAGTTGAGTGTCATATTTGTTAATGTCTGAAATGTGTGATCGGTTTGTAATAAAATTTTGCATAGAGGTAATAAATTTGCAATATAATATAGGACACTATATAAAAACAATTTATGAATGCCAGAAAAATACCAACAATCTCCAAGGAGAAACCAAGATTAGCATTGAAACAGAACAAGTGGATCGGAAACTTACCAAATTGTTAAATTGTCATTACTTATATTGCAGCTCATTAGCTGCGCATCAAGTAAATGACTTTAGCCATTACTAAAGAGCTAGCAAAAAATATATTTTGTAATACATTTTTTGAAATATTTTACAATCTAATGTGGAATATTTTTTGATTTTAGTTTAAACTAATTAGTTATCAAAAGTTATTTTTGCAGTATTCTATTTTTAATGCATTCATATGATTTAAAGTTTATTATTTGGCATCAGAAATTATATATCTTTTGTCCGTTAATAAATTAGAATGATGTATAAAATCCAGATTATGAATTATCTAATCAAATAAGGCCATAATTGTTATAAAATCTGTATGGCATTTATCTGTAATTCAAAATGTTTATCATCCATTGCTAATTAATAAAGGCAGTGCTATTCGAAATGATAGTTTATAGTAAATAGATGAAAAATATGCACTTACAGTCACATTACCAGCAACCAGACATAAATGTGTAATTAATTTACTTTTTTCAAGAAAAATTTAAGTGATTATATAGTATTTATAACATTTGTCAATACATTGAATAAATTTAATGTAATTGATTGCTGTAAACCTAATACCAGGATTTTATAGGCAATCAAGGCATAACTGATAGCCAATGTCATAAT